>JAVQJF010043403.1:0-25513 GCA_036023855.1 Gadopsis marmoratus
AAAGCGCTGTAACCGTAATCTAAGTTTGAACAGTAGTCTTATTCACCCATTCACACACCGATGGGGACACAGTTGCCATGCTGGCCTCCACCGGGGGCAACTTGGGGTTCAGTGTCTTGTCCAGGGACACTTCGACGTGTGGGCAGCGGGAGCTGGGACCGAACCACCAACCCTGGGGTTAATGGACGACCGCACTATCCTCTCAGCCACAGCTGCCCCGGTATGTTTGTTTTACAGTGTTTAAACCCGATGAAGGAGCTTGGGAGTCATGGTGGGAGCAGAAAAGACTTGCAAGGTCCTCAATCCAAGAAGTAAATACAAAGCTGACTGTGTTCAAGACGAATAAGGCAGAGTGGCTGCAAGGCAGCATGACACTTATCGACAAGGCTAACAGGTGCAGGCCTACTGTATGTTGGCTATGTGGGCTCAAGGGGAGCAATGGGACTGAGCAACAGCTGGCTCCTAAGAGTGCACATGCCAGGACTACAGTAATAGTATCCCACATTTTACAGTATTTCTTACAACAAGGGAAGACATTGAATAATGGGTAACACACAGACAAGTCTGAAGAAGAAAACTGCAAACTGTGTTCATAAATATAACATGGAGTAATCTTAATATTTCCTTTGTCTATACTCAAATAATACTGGTACACAAACCATTTGATGCAAAACAACAGTAGCTACTTCAGCTACCCATGATGGCATACACACATTAGTTAAAGCTCTTTTCTTTTGTATACATGTATATACACGATGGTCTACAAAGCGATCACAATAAACTTCATTTTTTTCTATTTATGTTATCCTGGACTTGCATTGAGATTTCTGTGTGTGTGTGTGAGAGACATTGTGAGATTTTGTGGATAAAAGCAATAAACTTAATGTATATAAACATTTGCCTGTGTCATCACATGGGAAGCACATACTGTATTCATCTGTGTATCATCCCTCTCTGTGTGTACATCCCGTCTCTGAACGCTGTAAATGAGAAAGTGATGACTGGTCTGCAAACAAGTAGACAGCAGGTAGGAAAAACACAGCAACAGCCAGGCCTGCTGGGATTGATGAGTCTCTGGGCAAACAGATGTCCTTCCAGAGCAACTGTGGCAAAGAATATACTGCTTAGTGAGGGAAAATGTGAGACAGAGAGTGAGAAAAGGAGGAAGGAAGTGATAAAAAAAAAAAAAATACACATGGGAGTTTGTGATGACAATGTGTCTCACATTGAAAGTATAAATGTACTTCTGTTGAATGACAGGAGGAATGAGGCATGTGGGTCATCTTTCAATAGATCGAGATATCTGCTTCTAATACACGTACAGAAATATGTAGCTACAGCAGCAGCTGATTAGCCAGCGTTATCATTCCTCCGTTAGCTAGAAATAATCCCCCCGCCCCCTGGATTTAACGAACAAGATGTAACGTGTTAATTTGTGAGCATTTGAGGTGCTTTTAGGTGGATTTTGTTACCTTTGCACAAAGCCAGGCTAGCTGTTTGTTTCCGTTTCTAATCTTTGATCTAAGATAAGCTAACGGGCAGTTTCATATTTACTGTACAGACATGAGAGTAGTGTCAATCTTTACATCTAACTCTTGGCGAGGAAGAAAGTAAGTGGATTTCCCAAGTTTTTCAACTATTTCTTTAACATTACGGCTGCAATTAATAGTTATTTTCATAATCTTCTAATCTGTTGGGATTTGTTGTCAAATAATTGATTGTTGAGTTTCCAAATATGAGAACAGAAACCTCAATTTTCCAGAGCCTGAAGGGTGACGTCAGTAGCTTGCAGTCAAAAACTCAAAACAGATTCAATGTCCACTGATATTAAGCAGGAAATCTTCACATTTCAAAAGCTGGAACCAGCCAATGTTCCGTAGTTTCTGCTTGAAATATTACTAACAATTAATTGATTGTCTATTAATCTTCTGTAAAACGACTAACCAATTAATCAGACTAATCCTCTCTACCACTAACACATATCCTGCTTTCAGTTCTGACATCCTGCTGTATTTGCTCTATTGTCTTTTGTACAGCATGCTCAATGCAGCAATGCTCTCCTGTGTTGACACTAATAAACGTCTCTTGGTGTCAGACTTTGGGCATGTCATTTTTGCAGTTTGCTGTGTAGGGAACTTTTGCACAAATTTAGTTTGCAAACTTCAGACTCAGCATTTTCTGCAGGGACAAGGTTTATATAAGTGGAGAAAAGTGCATAAGGAAAAACTGCTTGAGGGTTTTAGATTTTAGATTCAATTTGGATGGCAGATCTGTGAAGATGCAGCCCATGGCAATGTCCTGTGGGCCTCCCACACAGCCAGAAGCCAACTAGCTGTGTAGGAGTGAGACAGACTGATTGAAATTCGCTTCAGAGCGCCGCTCTGCCCTCGCTGCAGAGGGTAGACTTCGTCCGATTACTTTATGAGGTGAAAAGAACAGGCTCACCTTCATTCAACTGTTATGTACTGTTACCTTACCGACTGCTTGATGCATGTCACCTGTGGGACTCAGTGTATGTTTGTGTGGTAGGAAGGAAAGAAGGAGACATGCAGAACATACTGAAAGAGAAAGAGAGAAGAGTGAGCAAGCCACTAATGGTAAGAACAGGTGAGAGTAGTGTTTTTAAAGGAGTTTTGCAGGGTACTCTTTGACAAATTTCTCAACTGGGACTGATTTTGCAGGCTATTCTGTACTCTAACCTAAAGAAAACAAACTCAAATGCCTTTTGCTGCCAGATTGACAAGGCAGTGATTCACCCTTACTCATAGGGAGGATGTGGCAACCATAATATGGCAGGAAATAGTTTCACATAGAATTGCAGTTTTGCAACAGAAGATCTTCTGTTGTTGAAGCAATACATTTCTCCACATTAAGACAGAAAACTCTCCTTTCCAGAACACAAATGCTTTGAATAGACTGCCTCTTGGGACTCATTCTCGAAACAATTAGGAAGTGTGAAATAGAAGTTCCCTGAGAACCTCATAAACTGTGTCGTTCCAGAGGTAGTTTACTTTATCTCACAGGATGAAAAGCACATTTTCTATGCTGTGTTCCGTCAGTTCCTTCATCTACCCAACTGGGAATAATTTAATTTCATCCTTCCAGTTTATTTATTTTCCCTCAAATACAGAACATAAACACCTTTTATTGGGTCTAGGGAGTTCATAGAGAGCTCCTAATAAAAGTATGTTTTAGATTAGAGCACTGTGTGTGTGTGTGTGTGTGTGTGTGAGAGGGAGATGGTGCAGACATGGACGGCATAACTGAGTCTATCACAGGGTCTACTTCCTCTCCACAGGCTTTCTGCTTCCTGTTGTGTTGCCATGGTGCTGCATACAAAAGGGGACAAGCTACTCTTCTCCAGGAAGCCATAAATAATTGATTGGCAAGTGGCTTAATCAGTCCTGAGGCTGTCTGGCAATTCCACAGCTAATTCCACAGCTGGCTATAAATAACTCATTACGCTAATTATGGTATGTGAGCACACAGCTAGCCTGTGAGCGCAAACACAGTCAAGCATGACTACTGTGGGTTCAAACACGGAGTCCGTATGGCAGTGTTCAAGTTATAAACCTCCAGCAGCAGGGCTCGGGAGATGAGAGGAGCTGCTCTCACTTTTGTGCCTGGAAACTTTTTGAAACTAATATCTACCTTCCTCATGGTCTTGGATGAAGGAATCCTGGCAGATTATGTTTACTAAAGATAAACTGCTCAGATCCCCTTATGCTTGACAAGGACAGTGAATGTGATTCTCTATGACACTGGCCTATCAGAACTCTCCGACCATGACAGGCAACTCCCGCTGTGACTTTGACACATCTCAATACCACTCTCATTTTGATGGAGCCCGTCTTCCAGACAGCCAGCGGTGACAAGAGGGTTGAGATGATGGTAAAGTAGAAGGAGAAGCACTTAAGAGAGCTGGGAGAGGTCTCTCTCCTCTGGGCAAAGTAATAATGACCTTACTGTCTCTGTCTATGTCAATAGCACTCCAGTGTCCATCTATTTCAATCACATCCAGACTTCCTGCTAATGACAGGAAGTGCTGATAATGCACAGGGAAGAGTCACACACCACACTGTGAAGGCTGCATTTTGGAAAACACTCCCAGCTTCAGATGTTTATTGCTTGCTGAAGACTCGAGGAGGAATGCAGCACAAAACATGCCGACGTCAACAACCGGGGTTGACGGATGGTTTAGGATGGTAAGCGATCAAATCAAAGGCTGCGCACATACAAACACACACACAACCTTTTAGTACAGTTAGTTCCTGGGGGCAAAGTGGTCCGTCTTGTAGAGAGATTGAGTGTTTGAGGACCCTCTATTATAATCTGCTAGCACTAATGCAGTTTTCCTCCACAGAATCACAGGTTTGCATGTGCTCCACTATTCACCCCTCTTTTTTCCTGTTCACTTACAAAGTTTCAAAAAGGGACAATGTAAGGATCTTCAGGCAGAATCTCTTGACTCTCCAAGAGTGGCCCAGGAACACAGTGTACTGTGTAGTTTAATGGACTCATGGGACAGTTTGTGGCTTTGCATCTGGCCATGAAACACCAAAGGGATTCGCTGAGGATGGAGACGGTAGATTACATCAGAGTGGAGACCGAGCTATTGATGGACCAAACAGTTGAACTGCTTTTTAGTTAGTGCACAGGTGGTGTAGCTTTAGGAGTGGCAATGTCGGTTGATTGGCTAGTCAGGCTACCACTTTGGCCCAGACTGAAATATCTCAACAACTACTGGATGGATTAACATGACTTTTTCTACAGACATTCATGGTCCCCACAGGACAAGTCCTAATAAATTTCGTCATCCCATGACCTTTTCTCTAATGCCACCATGAGGCTGTCAATTTTGGTTTTGAGTGAAATTAGGTATGGATATTCGAGGTCCTCAGAGGATGGATTCTAATGATCATCTAACAAAAGGCTATAGTATTATACAAACAATGCTTGGGATATTATAATATGAATTTCTGTAGTATTGTGTCCTTACATGTATCTCCAGTTGATGCATAAATATGCTAAAGGAACTGAAACCTTGCATTGTCACCCCATTATGGATTTCAGAATATTTGGTGGTCTGAGAATTTTTGCAGATTCTGCAGTTGCATAAATAAACATATAAATAAATGTGTCAGCTAAACAGCTAAAATTTCCTGTGTGAGAAAAAACTGCTTTCCTAAGGTAGTCCTGTCAAATTAGCAATTGTAGCACAATATGAAGGCATCGTGCTGTGTCACTCAGGTGTGAAGTGAAGACGGCTCAGTGCCCCTTTATCTCCAACACCAACCTACTCATCTGGCCTCTCCCAGCAGTGCGCCCACTCACGGGGAGGAGGTGGCAGCGGAAAACAGGCAGGATGCAATGCCAGAGAAGCAGTGACACGAGGCCTGCATCATGCCAACTACTCAGTGCCCACCTAGGTCCTCTGAAGTGGGTTGAAACTGTTTTAACGGGTGGTCAGTAATTAGCACACACGTACAAACAACCAAGTAAATTAAGCTTCACATGAACATTTTTTAGGTTCTAGCCTGAAAAGTTCCATCACGGTTGTTGCACACAAAACATCAGCTCCACTGACTTCATCCTCTGCTCAAACCCACACAGATCATTACAGCCAACAGATGTGCCATATTGGTGTTTGAGAAACATGCACATTCAGTCATTCTTCAACACTCTGGAGTTGCGTGGAAGTTGGACAGTAAATTGAAGTTTCAGCAAGTGTTCAGGCCGAAATCAGCTCTACATTAATGAAGGGGCAAGGGGCTGCATTGGTCGGGGTGTGCAGCTTCAGTTGCAGACGAGACATGTTTGAGTAATAGATCCATGAATTTGAGGGCTTATCAGACTCCCAATCACTGCACAGAGGTTTGTAATACTCACAGGAATGTACAATAATCGTATCTTTTGTTCCATGGATCGCAAGGTAATCAGTGGAATATGATTTTCACATTACAAAGTAATATACAGGGAATTTGTGTTTGCATGTAGACTAGGCCTATGCAACTGGCCAATGCAGTGCCTTGCTGGATGATGTAGCATTGTGTTGTGGCAAAAATTTGAGTGAGACTCAATTTTTTTACCAGACTTCCTGCTTTTTATTTTTCCATTTGCAGGAGCCTGCAGAAAAGTCAGGCAATCACCAAAGTCATTAATGGTGATCCTCTGGGGACCATGAAAGCCTGAACCAAATTCGGTTGCAGTCCGTTGTAGAGGCATTTGCTCACGCCCCAAAGCAGACTGACAAACTGACCAAACCTTTGTCATCCTCAGAACTGCTTCTGCTTGTGGTGTGGCTAGAAACACAACAGCTTTTATCTGAAACATGTAAATGATCTGTCACAACACAATGGCCCTGTACACGTCATTTTGTGTAAAGGAAGAGAAAATGAGCGGGAGACTGTGGCTGTCCAAAATATGAGACATCCATCACAAGGCCTAATTTCAAATGATCGAGCTCTTCTCCACCTTTTTGTCAGCTCTTATAAATGACCCCCAGGTGTATTGGGATGGGATGAATAAATCAGGTTGACATATAAAGCAACAGGGGATATATACAAGTGTTCTATTAATAGACCCCCGTGATGAACGTGTGGTGCGTACAAATTATTATGCAACCATGCTCGATGACCCTATTTCATGATGACCCCGAGGGTAAACAAGCCCTCACGGAAGTTGTGAATAAACACTCATTTTCATAGCCTCAACTTGCCGTTTGCCAATGGGCTAACCACTGGGATGTATTATGTACATGACTGCATCTTAACCCTCATCTCAGAAGCTTGGATGCCTTAGACTCTTCAGACCATAAAAGTCATTTAGTTAAGAGTTTAAAAAAAAAAAAAAGAAGCCATTTGATGTTTATCAAAAGGAGTACAGAAGAGCTTGAGGTTAAGGGAGCTGTAGGGGGAAGGTCAGAAATAACCAGCAAAGAAGGGAGGGTGATATGGGTAGAGTTATTTCCTTTTCCTGAGGTCATTACCAAATATGGTCATGGAGCTTGAAATAGGTATTTTCCAGTCCTTTGCAGAGATTGTGCCATCAGTCGTTTGGGTTGAGGTGCATTAGAAACATACTGCATTTCCAGTCCAAGAGACAGTTATTTTCGCCCTGGGCAAATTGCTGCAAGAGAGCGGGGTCCAAATCGCCCACCCTGCACAGTGGCTCCCAACATGAGGCTGACCACGTCTCCATCTGGCATTACTGTGTCCTTCCCAGGGTGCATGGCAGCACAGAAGAAGAGGAGGGCTCAGAAAAAAAAGTGTCAGCAGGAGGATGGTGGGTGGAGGAAAGCCTCAAAGTGCAAACAGCGTAGACACGTGCGTTAACCCTCCTGACCTTTCTCCCTAGTGACAGTTGAGTTCCTTTAGGACTCACAACAGGCTATGTGTGCATTTGTGTGCATTTTTGTGCGTGTGTGTGTGTGTGTGTGTGTGACGTAACATAAGCCCTTGCCGCTATGCCCAGATTCTGCACAGCTGGGTTTCTCAGTACTTCAGATTACAATACGTCACCGCGTCGCTCTCGGCCATCCCTTCTGCCCAGCACACGCTCTAATACACTCACGTCTACTTTCAACACATGCACGCTGACACAAACTGACTCGAGTGATGTCATTGAACTTGCTTCTGTCTTTGCCTCTTTCTCCATCTGCCTCCCTATCGCCGTCTCTCCATCATGCATCCATCTATCATGTTTATCTTTGCTCCTGTCAGTTAGGCTCTGCATATTTACCCAATCCCCCCTCATCTTTTTTTTTGTTCATCTCTGATTTGTGTGTGTGTGTGTGTGTGATGTTCCTCCCTGGCTGTCCCTCTTTTTCTCTCTAACCCACACAGCTTGCATCAAGGTTTGCCAGAACACAGCAAACCACTGGCCAGATGTGATGCCTTTGTGTGAGTTACTTGTACCAAAACACAATCCCGGGAAGGAAAAAAATACTTAAAATCCAACTACATTCTTTGTTTTAGGAAAAAGGAGAGAATGAAAAAAAAAAGTCTTGATTTAAAAAAAAAAATTTTTTGTATGTGTGTAAAACCAAAGCTTTTCTTCATTTAGTTATCCTACGTCTGCAACACATTTGCAATCAGGAATATCAGTAACTGAGGGTTACATTTACTTTTCAGTCTAAGGTGTACATTGGTGCTTGAATGTGAGTGAGTGAGTGACGCCTACGCCACAACTTGTTTTTTCAGAACTGCAGGGTTTTTTATTTTCTTATTGTGAATTATGTACTATGGCATACTGTACAGGTCCTGCACTATTGTCGTGTTTTTCAGTTTATGTTTTCTACTCTAGTAGTTCTAAAGAAGATATATGGTTGCAGGTAAATTTAGTGGACTGGACTGTCTACTAAGTAAACACATATGAATGCAATACTCGGATACAAACACATATTGGCTCTAAACAGATACAAACAGCATCTGGAATTTTCAGCAATATTGAGTTTTGACCTGATCTGTTGTGCAGTGCAGGATAAAGCTAGACTCATGTTGCCCAGAGGTTATTTTAGTTTACCTCATGATCCGATTGAAGCTTATTGAAGTCGTGCACCTTGAAGACTTGATGTGCATGCAAGAAAGAGCTTTTCATATTTTTGTCCTAATTTATTTATTTTTTTTATAGACACTCCAAACCAAATTATTTTCATCTGGACCTCCTCCAATTATATCCACATTCCCTGTCTTTTACCAGTTTGATACACATCTAGTCATGCAGTTTACAATCTGATATAAAACACAATACAGCTAGGCTTGTGATGATATGATTCACTGTGAGTCACAGCAGATTTGGTCAGCCAACAGGACAGAGGAGAGATAGAGAGGGTACTTTGGAAAGATTGGTTTTTGACATTTGTATAATTTTTTTCTGAATTATATACCAACAAATACTTGGATTGGAGCTGTGGTTGTGTATCGATGTAGCCAATACTGTGACTCTGGTTTTCCGATATGTATCTGTATCTGTTGATCTTTACAACTGGGGCCGTTTTTAAAGAAGACTCATAAAACATAGCCCACTGTTATTCTGATTTGCATTTCTCTGACTCTTAAAACCTCCTGCTGCATTTCCACTCTTCATTTCCACCGTAACCACTTTCAAAAGGCTGGCAGGACAACAGACATTTTGGTCAGTAAAAATATTCACAAATCTGATGCATAAACAAATTACAGAAACCCACCTTATAGATTGCATAACGTGGCTGATAAAGAGTGCAGCTTGTCAGATGGTTTTTGTTTCTTCTTGCGGGTTTACATTATTCTTTCTACATCGTGGACTTTAGTTCTCTCTAAATCTATTGCTTGCCCTCTCTGAATTTGTAGATATTTATCAAGAACCATGTTTCCTGCTTTATGGACACAACTGCATCTGTTTTATACACTGAATCACAGAAATAACACCATCCAATTGCATACGCCTTTTTTTCTCTCACGCTTTCTCTCTCGCTGTCTTTTTCTGTCTACCTTTCCCTCACAGTGATGTGCACGCATCTGCGAGCGTCCTGCTGGACACATCTATTTTCTACAAGATTAGGCCAATTTTCCAGAGGATTGTATCAATTTAACCCCGCTATCATGCTGTCTCTCTTGCTCTTAGCTTGACAAGCCTTCAGTTTGCTGGCAAGGTCATTGTCTACTCCACATACCCTGTGGTTAAAGACCGCATACACTGGAGCAGAAGAGAAGGAGGAGGAACAGGGGGGAGATGATGCGGGGAGGTGAGAAGAGTGAAAAGGAATGGATGAATGAGAGAAAAGATGGAGGGGAGGAACATGTGAGGGGCACGGATAGGCACAAAAACAGAAAGAAACTGACAGAAGCACACCCACAAACACACGAGTAGACTTGTTGGCTAAGCTGTGCACCATGCCAGGGAATGGGATGATAGTGGACTGCAGGGGGGTTGACAGAGGCATTTGGCTGGTCTGAGCCCTGCGTGTGTGTGTGAGTGTGAGAGAGAGAGAGACAGAGAGAGCATCTGTGAGTATTGCACTCAATCATGGTATGGAATACTACAGTGCACACATACAAGACAGGCAGAGACACCATCGGACACACAAGGATTCGAGCCGTCTCTCTCTCGTTCACACACAGAGCAGAGATTACAGCGCCGCCACAGCTCCACCAGCTTCTGATGGTTTTTGAGGCATCATGAGACTCATGAGCATCTAACCATGATCTCATCTCTATAGTACAACAGTATACACACACACAAAAACACACACACACATTCAGACACACATGAATAAGCACTGACATGCTTGTTGCATGGGGTTTTTGCTGGGGTCACCATTAAAAAAGCTTTTAAAAGTTACATAGCCTTGGTTTAAGGTTTAAGAATCTTTGCTAAGTCCAAGTAGAGCTGGAAGTGTTTTATCAGTAGGGGAACTTAGAGCTGTTGCTGGGGGAAAAACAAGACACATGGAGAGGTCAGATAAATTCAAACAGTCAGTCACTGTATCCAGGCCAAGGGAAAACAGAGCTATCACCGCATCCTTTCAAATGTCATGACGTCATAGAACATAATTTATCCTTCTAGTCTGTGTATGTGTTTGTGCTTCATCAGCTGCTATAGAAATTATACAGTAATCTGGAGAGCATGCACTAATATTCTTTTAGGAATAGGGAATCACATGACTGATGATCTAAAATATGTTTTTGCTGTTGAGTACACCTAAGAACCTGTTGTAAACCTGAGCTCCTGCTCCCATCTGACCCCATTTGTGAGCTACTTCCTGTATACTCATATTCTTATCTGAAGAGAGGCCTTATGTTTGGCATACATGCTGCTTAAACAGCAGCATGCATACAGAGGTCCAGGTTAAGTACCATTAGTCAACAGACGCAGTCACTCAAACTAACAACATGGTGGTGGTGCCACAGAGAAATGTTTGATTGATTCAGGGGAGAGACTGCTGTACAAACATGCATGCTGTTTTCAGCTGCACCGAAAAGCGAAGACATTTATTGCTTCAAAACATTGCAAACCTACAGTCAAAGCATCAACTGTCAATAAGTGCCATTTAAAATGTAAAGATTATTCATTTGGAGAGCATTTCACATTTCACTAAACACGCCAACATTTCAGAAAGGGAGAGACAATGCTCCTTGTTTGTGACGTGCGAAATGTTGTTGCGATTTGACCTTCAGGGCCACTGTAGAATGCATACATTGTTGCACACATTGAATTTACTGTAACTATACCATTATACTGTCTGGTACACTTTTATGTATTACAGCAGAATTTTCAGGGCCGAGTGCAAAGTCTATGTGAATAGGTTTCTACTCCATTACTTCAACACAACAAGGAATAAGAAGCACTTCAACAGTACTTGGAAACAGCCAGACAATTTGCCAAACTGAATTGTAACTGAATTGCAGCCTCTACATACATATCCTTTAAATTTTAAAGTAAAATTATTCTCAGGACTTCCTGAGTCCTGTTTTCTCCTCCCCTCTCATCCTGCTCAAAACAACCCCTGGGTCTAGCTGCAAACATTGCCTTACACATAGTCACCACCTATCCATAAATACTGAGAGGGAAAAATGATATCACAACAACGAGCTGTGGCAGAGTGACTGGGAGCAGGGAGGCTTACATCATTACCTGTCTCAGTGCCATGGCTCATCATGCTGTGCTTGCAGGGGCGGCACAAGTGTTAACGTGTTGCCACGAAGCGGTATCGCTGTCTGGACATACGGGGTGGCCTGTCATGCCCTGACACAGGCGAGCGGCTAAACTCTAAGTGCTGAGTGAGTGGAATGCCAAGGTCCAGTAAGCCCTCTGGGGCAATTAGGCAAGGAAGTGAAGATTCTACCATGGACCAAGTGTGTGTTGTTTTGTGTGCATGTGTGTGTGTGTGTGTATGTATGTGTGAGACAGAGTTGGGGGACTCAGCCCGAGTTCAAGAGCTTATTCTTAGCCGGAGAGGAAAAGAGTTCATGTGCAGTCAACACAACGAGAAGGGTGACAGTTCAGTCTGCCCTACCTTCTACAGTAAAACAGCCTTTTCCCTGCACATGGACAACGCCACTAATTTATTACACACCCACTTGCATGCTAACTCTGTGCGCTGGGGCAATACAAAACATACCAATAATTCCAGACTACCTGAATATTTATCCCACAGACTATTTACGTTTGATTTCGTGGTTTAAAATGCATATGTTACAAAATATGGGTCCAAAAATGATGATGGCTCTTGCACATGAGTCAAAGGGGGCACACATTGGTCAAACCTCTACTCATATAAAATGGATCTCCCGCAAAGTTAAATGAGATTTAGAAAGTTAAATGAGTTCATGGTGTTCATAGTCACATATTAAGACTCAGCTTCTCCCTTGCCTTGCATACATGAGGCCTCGTCATCCTGCTATGAGTCAACAGCAATTGAAGCAATGGGATATTATGCACATTAACTAGGTCAGCCAAGGACATACTGTAGCTGTCTAGTTAATTTAGCATAGAAGTATTTCCATACTGATTCGGGTTAACGTGTTGCAGACTCAAACACACTCACTAGCAGATTAAAACTTAACCAACCCTAACTTGCAACAGCAGAGGAATCTTTTGCTTATTGTAGATTTTTAATGCTTCATAAGTTATGAAGATTAGAGTTTGAGCTTTTAAAGGCTTATCGACATACAGTATTAGCACAACAAGGTTACTTAGCTCTTAGGCTTAGGCTCGACTCGCATCCCATCCCCCCACAACGTTCATCAAAGTTCAAAGTGTCCATACAGTGAGTCTCTCCAGATACACGTCTCACCATAACCAGGGGTTCTTTAGAGGGAGTGGACAAGTTCAAGTATCTGCAGTCAATTTAGTGAGCTGACACACTTAGTCCGGCTCCTTCTCTTCTCCTTTACAGCCATTTTTTTGACCATTGAGAAAATATTTCCTTCCACTAACTACACTGTCGGAAATGAGAGTAAAGCAAACAGAACTACAATTTCATTTGAAATAAGATAATGTGGTAACTGCTGGAAAGTCCTGTGGCATATTCCACAGAGAAGGCAAGGAAAACAACCCACTGAGCAAAAAATTAACCTGGTGCCCTATCTGAAAGAGGACATACTTTGCCATAAGCCACAGCCGGTGCGCTGCCACCTTTGGTCTTTCAGGCATTATAAGCATTCGATGGGCCCTGTCTCTGTTTTCCTGTCTCTTGAAGATGTTGCATTTGGGAAAGGCGTTGCCTGTTTATTGCAAGGGAAGGAAGGAAACAATTGAATAAGTGGGAGGTATGATGAGTGAAAGAGATGGAGATCTATATCTCTCTTGGCCAGGGTCCAAGAATGAATTACTTTGCCATTGTAAAGACAGAAAAAAAAAAAAGAGGCACTATTGATTAAGAAACACTCTGAGGAGTCAGGACATTCTGTTGCTGTTTTTACAGCAAAGTGTCCCACTTAATGACTCTTGTTCTTTTGGGGTTGAGGAACTGAAAGAGGGTGGGCCTCTTGGTGGGTTATAGTTCACTTCCTGTTGGTGAGCAAACGCATTTGCCTGAGGTGGGATATACCCAGCATGCAGATTGTGAGCTACAGCAAATCAGTCAACACAGAACCGTGTTGAAAAAAATGTAAGCCGTTGGTCCATGCCCTCCAGAAGAAGCGTCCATAGAAGCGTTTTCTGATCTGATGCTCACCTATCGACAGGGCGATATGGTCAAAAAACATTTTATGATGTGACAGCACACTGGATTAGGTTTGTTTAGGTTTAGGCACAACAACGTGGTTAGGTTTATGGAACAATAATAATTTGGATTAAAATGACTTATTCGTTAAGGTTCGGGGACCTTTGTCAGCATGGTTACAATAATAACGGTAAGGGAACGACCTCAGTCATGGTTAAAAAAATCTGACGTTTTGTTGACCCATCCATCCACTCTGGTCTCCTCTCTCTGTGGACTTTGTCACTCTTATGAGCGTGCCAGACTACTTCCTGCTTTGCTCCCGGCGGGCAGACGAGAGCCATAATTACTATGGCTGCTAGAAGGCTTTGACACTTGAACTTAAACATGTGTCTTTTTTGGTAATTTGCTGAAACGGCTGATGCTCTAGTTTGTCTTGGGAGCCGAGTCGCCAGAAGACAAGACAAAGTCATGGTCCACCCTAAGTTATTATTCAACACAACAAATGAGTTTAACATTAATGTTTAAGCTGCTGCTGTGAGATAAATTATTTCACAAAGTGGCTCTGATTGCTGCCCTCCACAGTTTCTATTTTAGGATCAAGCAGGTTATGGACTGTTTTCTGATTAACTGTACAGCAGCCACAAGTGCGACACAGCATCCACCACCCTGCAGCTCCAAGGCTGTAGACATAACAAGGACACAGCAGGTAATCAATTATGCCCTATATGGTAGCCTTTCTGTCAAACTGAGGGAGTAGAAATTATGAAATGGCTATTGACAACAGATTCTTTTGCCAACTACAGTTTGGACAGGTTTGCAGCCAGACCTTGAAATCAATCATCACGGCTGAACGAGGAAGGGGCGTTAATTCCACTCGAGGCACAAATGGTAAAGCTTGCTGAAGGATACAAATTGTTTGCTGAGGTTTGTGGCCTCGTGCCTTGGATTCAGCTGCAATAAGGACAATTTTTCAGATTCAGTCCCAAATGCTCAGCGGTGATTTTCTTTCTGGTCATAGTCGCAGTTTAGATCGTCCCTGACAAAAGTCTACTTGCCTGTTAGTGTGGTTGGAAAATAAAACAGAAAACAACAACAACCGGAAATAGCTTTTTATTCAGATGGACATCTGGGCTCAGAGGCTTTATTACCAATCCGCAAGGTCCCTCCCCTGCTCTCCGTGATGTGCTTCAATCCTCTCTCTCCCCCCTATTCATTTGGTCTGTCTGCCCTCCTATATTCCAAGCCACTGCTTCTGTTGTGCCCTTGAGCACAATCACAAATTGACATGCTGAATTCTCAACTGGGACATTAAACCTCAGGGATCAAGCACACAGAAAAAGCTCTTTTATCTCCTCTCCCATTGGAAATTGTTTATGTTTCATCACATGGGACACTAGGTGGATTGCCACACAAAGGACCAGTATCCTTCATCTCAAATTTGCTACCAGGCTCCAAAAAAAGCCGAAAACATCCTTTTCTTCCTGAGACCAAAAGACAGATGAGGACAACTAGGGTTTCAGATTATAGCTATATACAGAAAAGGCTCAAAGGAAGAGCCCTACTTAGAAGCACTTATTCCGTGCTTGTGCTCTTGCATACGATGCATCAACAAAGCTCCCACCTCAGGCCACTCCCTTCAGAGATGACCAATTTAAGATGGCATATCCACACCTTTGTTTTATCTTTTAACCATTAGTTTTGTGAATATCATCACGCTCCTCCTCACATCACCGTCGCTCACCTTCCTGCTAACTGCTGCCTGCGCTACATTATTCATATGCTTTTGAGGGTGATGATTTATCCAAGTGGAGGAGGACAGCTGCGACACAGAGGAAAACAATGTCCTCTCAATTGTAAAAACGTGTCAGTTTGATGCCTGAATTTGGTGCCGGATGATGGATGGAGGAATGCACTGGGATTAAAATGCTACAATGAAGGCTCTTGGATCATAAAAAAATCAAAAGGTGTATGCATGAGCAAACCTACTGACCAGCAGACGTAGAGGTAGGCGTACAGTAGCATTTGTTTTGCACAAATGCACACTGATATAGGTATGACCAGGACGCATTAATACTATATGTACATTCTCTCAAACCTACGCACACACATGGTCCTTGTCTTTTCAGGTCAGCTCAGTAGAGAGCACTCTGTGATAATGAGCTGCTCCACTTTCATGACAGATGGAAAATGTGCAGCCCGCCGCACTGCTCCTCCCTTCCCTTCTCCACTCCACTTTGCCCGGCTCGCCCGACCATCTACCCGACGGCCCAGTCGCTGCCCCGGCACAGCATCGTATCAAATGATTGGGACAAGCCGACGAGAGGAGGACCTGCTGGGAGTTGAGGCAGTGGAAAAAAGCCCTCACCCTCCTCATCAATATTGCAGCCTTACCTGGTGAAAGCGAACACCGGCCAACATATTCCATCATGTCACTGGAAGAGACTATCAGATGCCTTGGCTTGATATGCCAACATTGTTACTTGTACAAATCATGACGCAAAGCTCGCTTCATTATTCATGGTTGTTTAGAAAGGAGGAGAAGTTTGAAGGGAATGGAAAGCAGAAGATGTTCAAGGGTCCAATTATCAACAAGTAGGTCATGTTTGCGCTGGGTCTGAAAAGATGAGAAGCAGCGGTAAACATGAACACGAGCTCCTCCTGGTGCAACAGGCCGGCAAGGTTGACTCAGAATGACCAGATCGTCAGTTGCACCCTAAAATGGTAGGAAGGGTGTTACGATAAAGGCACAGATATTAAGAGATGTAAAGAACAAACATGCAGTACTTGAATAAAAGAAATAATCAATACATGTGAACAGCATTCACTGATCACAGCAGTGAAGAGGTTCAATGCAAAGTTACACATTTAACAGAATTAAGAATTAAGAGTACAGAAAAGGACGTGTCTCAAGGTTACATGTTCAAACCTCTGTGGCTGTCCAATTATCCTTCAACTCCTTATTGCATAAGACCCCTGAGTTAAAAACACATGCGCTTTGAGCACAGCATCAGAGTGGTGAACAATGCATCAAGTAGCGCTACCCGAATGGCTGGTGTCATTGCTGTCCAATCGGAAGCTGATGGCTCTTGTTGGCGCAAAGCGATTCCTGGGTAGAGAGGCTTTACCTCACTTTACCAACGCACAGAATGATCTAATGATGAAATGCAGAACAAAGCAGGTAGGTTTTACTAATCAGTCTGTCCCTACATGAATGTTATATTAACTGAACCAAAGGCTTATGAGAAAATCCGAAATTAATTATTCACCAAATGTAAACCTGTAAAGCACAAAACATTCGACACAGAACACGGCCTGTTCACCACTTGGGCGTGACATATAATGTGAAAGAAACACTAGAACATTTTCTCTGTTGATGACACTGGCAAACAGATCTTTAACTCCCGTCCCCCTTTTCTCCTTTCTTTAGAGAAGAGAATGTCCGGGACACACTGGCACACACAGGCACACAGAAAAAACTCCACCCACCAGGGACGTTTGGACAATGCCACAGGTTTCTTTCCTATTCGAAATTGAGAAAAGGAGTAGAAATTAAAAAAATTGACACCACCAGCTTTAACAATGTCTACCTTCTTGCATGTAAATTGTACGTGTTTTTGCACTATATTTTTCTAATGCGTATGTAATGACATCTTGCAGGCAATTGGCTTCATGTGTCAACCCCCCCCCCCACACACACGTAATTATTTTCAATTAGCCATTTTTACTCCGTTAGCACCACATGCACTAATTCTGCAGCCTTATCAAACAATGAAAGGAACTTGATCGCAGTGGGCTTCAAACAGACACACAGTCACTATTTTCTGTTACGAAGCTGCTCCTCTGAGCTCTGGTAACTACCGCTTATCTCATTGGTCAGCGGCAGAGGGTCGTCATCACTGCAGACCACACGTATGCGAACGTATGCGTCTCTGTGGGGTTGTAACACGGTCTGGCTGAGGTCAGGTTTGGTGCCCATTTAATCTGCTCACTGTTTCCAGGCCACTCCAAGGACTTTGACACATCACTTCTGTATCTATTATTCACAACTGGTCCAAGACTTTCAAGTGTGTCTGTGTCTGTGTTTGCGTGCATGACAAATTGTCCTTCAGCAGCACAACGCAGCTCAAAATTCCTCAGAATTTTATTTGCAGCTATAATATCAACCCCCGTTGCATAATCACACCATTTCTACCACATACAAACTTGCACTCACACACACAGGCACACTGTGCTCCCACTCCAGTTGCACAACCTCTGAATTTTAGGGATAGAATGGCCTGGTTTCATAAGCAGTCTGCTGCCTACTGGCAGCTGTGCTGTCAGATGAGGTCATTACTTGGGGCGGGCCACAAGCACAGACAGGGCATAATGTTGGACACATCACTAAAACACTGAGTGTGAAGAAGAACAACAGCCAGAGGCGATCACAGAGCTCTGGTCATCCTGTCCGGGGAGGTTGTTGGGCATCTGTATTGTTTCTGTTTTGAGTCGCGTTACCTCACTGGTGGTGCAACAATGAATTTAAGTCCACGGGGAACAGAGGAGTTGAATGATGCTTGTGTGTCGTTGTGTGCGTACAGGCTGGTATTACTATCAGCTCAGTGCCAGGGTGGGGGTGAATGGCCTCAGTGCTATCTCTGGAGCACAGCTTGTTTACCCTAATGAACACAACTCCAACTCCACTCCATCCAATTGCAAAGAAGGCATTTGCTTATTGATGTTGCTCCAAAGCTGAAGAATCACAAGGGATATGAATATACATGAGAACAATGCCAGTGCTTGTCATTCTAGTACAGTGGATGTGGATGCTTACATGCCCGCTTACACAAACAATAAAATCTAGACAGTGACGGCTCTTTTGAATTCTCTGATCCCCATTGTTGAACTTGTACAGAGATAATTTTCTGCCTTTCTGAGAACTTCTTTGTGTTTGGTGATCAGGGCATGTGGAGCTGCAAAGTGCCACCCTGTCAACTGAACCACTTATTTTGACATCTGTACCAGGAAACGGTTTCAGCTCTTTCCATGAAAGTAAAGACTTAATTTAATGTCAATATTCAACATGTCCCTGAAGAAGACTTCTGCTAATACTGCAGGGGAGTAGAGCACTCAAATCGTTTCATCCAGTGGCTAAAGCTTCTTTAAATCCCTCCAAACATGAGTTTTTGACCAATAGGAAAATAGTTAATATGACGGGAGTAAAATGGCACTCCATCCAATAGTCAAACGCCTCGGATGTTTACCCAAATCTCTGAAATCCCCCCGTGAATGTTTTTTCAGCCAATGCGAGGGTGGCTGCCGCGGTGCACAAGGACGAACGTCTGCTTATGTCTGTCTGTGGTGATGCTGTGCTGCATAAGGCTGTGTTCCATGGCATGCGTGTGAGAATTACATCATGGCTAGTCCCTGACCGGTCTGCACCACACACAATCACATGACCTCCTGTTGACATCTCAGGAGCACCGCTGCACAGATCTGATGAGGACTTTTGCGGCGAGACGATTTCCCGCTGGCATCCGCTGTGTGCGCGTCCTAATCCCTCTGTGCAGTCCATCCTTTAGTGGAGTGATGGACATGTCAAAGTGGGCACATGCTTGTGTGTCTCTTTAGTCAAGTGTTAATGTTTGTCCTTAGATATGAGTGTGTTTATCTTTCCTCTTATTGTGGATTGTTTCCTATGTCACCTCTTTAACCTCTAGCCTCCCCACCCCCCCTTCCACTCTGCACCCCGGCAAAGCCTCTTTGAGCTCTTTTGCGCTCACCATAGCCATTGTCAGTGGGCATGGGCTAGACCATTAACTGAGTAACAGGGGGGAGATAAAATGCAAATCAGAACACTTTAGTCTGGCCTTGGCACACAAGAGACTCTGAAAACCCACCTTAGTATGGAAATATGGTAATTCACGGCATGGGGATCTTTGTTTCAAACTCCCTGTATAAGAATTTGATACTTTAACAAACAGAAAGTATACCGACGTCCCTTGGGTGCAAATGGAACGCTCCAAAATTCTCTGCATCAGCAGAATAAATCTGCCATTCTGCCTCTGAATCAGAGAGAGTCAAGAATGAAAAGAGACAAAGTATGTAAGTGTATCTGTATGTGTGATTGCGTGTAGTCTGACACTCACATGAGGACAAAGACGGAGAGAGCGAAAGTTTCCACCTGCTCTGAAATCCCATCCTTTGTTAGGCTACTTAAATGACTGCGGTGTCACAGAGACCTCCTGGAACGTTGCTTGAAGTTCACTGATGTGATGACTCCATTAATAGGTTGCCAAGTTCACAAATGACTCCCCCAGGCTCCTCAAGCCAACCGTGATATTTTAAGAACAAACTGTACAATAGGCTGAGGCAAAAGAAATAGGCAAATATTATTCTCTGCATTTGTTTAAACCGAAATGTAGCTAACGGTCTCTACACAGCTAAGTGTGGAAGCAGCATGTCAGCAGAGCAGCAGCTTCAGTCCTCCATCTGTGTCTACACAGGATGCGTTCAGGAACAGTATTGCATGTGGTTCACCCGCATTTTGGCACAGCTCAGAGCCCAACACACAATTAGAGAAAAAAAAATAAGACCTGGGATTTGTATGAATTCTAACTGGGATCCTCCTCTAGCTCTCTCCCCATGTTTACTATCTGCATATTCTCTGTGATCAACCTAATCTAGGCCCAAAGAAATGCCCCCAAAACATCTTTAAGAAACAGAAAAGAAAAATGTATACATGTAATATATATATAATATAGGTTAGAAAAGCAGCAAATCCTCATAAATGAACTAATTGAAATTTATCCGTGAATCTCATAAGTGATCAATTCAGCTATTATACTTTCAGCAGTCAGATTAATCAGGCCATAATTAAATGGTAAAGAGAAAAAGGAAACTGGATGTTGAAATGACAAATGGTATTGTCAAACAGCAATCTGAAAATGAAAAGTGAAATTCTAAATCGTGAAATGGAAAACGGAAAAGCTTAAATGTAAATGCTCAAATTTAAAGCTTAAATGAGAGGGCATGAATCAAAATATGTAATAGAAAAGGAAAATGATTTGCATACAGATTCTTAACCCGTCTGCATGTGTCCTTTTCCATTTGGTATTTAGCATTTTCCATTTGGCAGTATGTAAATAACTACTAAAACAGAATTATATATATTATAAAAAACAAAATAGTAGTTGATTTGGCATTTAAAAAAAACAAATAGGTTGTGAATCACAGAAATATTTACTAATGTACCATTTTATGCCTTACTGTGTTTGTCAGACGCTGCATGGAAAACCCAACTTGTCGGACACCTTATTGTTATAAAATAAATGGTTACTAAATATTTGCAAATACCACTTGAACATCTACTATTAACATAGCGTAAATGTGACGTAAAATAAGCGTCATGAATGCAGGTGTTCACGAATGCTCACGTACACAACAGCTGCCGAAGACACAAACACACCACTGACGAAATAGTCAAGTTTCACTCCCTCTTTCGGCTTTGACCATAGGAGATAGGAACCGCTAAGCACGAGGCTCTAAGTTTCCACTGGACAGGCCCATCGTCACATTCAGCGACCATGAATATCACAAATATCCGAGTGCCTTCAATGAAGCTCGGCAGAATAATTATTTTGGCTAATGTCTTCACGGGGGTTGCCAAATAGTGTGAAACACATGGAAACTATTTCACTTAGAAGGAACTAAAAGCCTTAAATGAAAGCAACACATCAACCTCTACAAACAGGCGCTCGCACACAAGCAGACAAATATATACACACAGACTCTGAAACACATTCATTTTTTTTACCTCTGACAGAACCTCTGACAGCACTGCCTCTGACAGAACCTTTGCCACTATAGTCTAAACATTAACACTTGCTCTATCAAAGGAAATGGAAGCGCCCCCATAAGCTAAGCAAGTGGACACAGAGAGCACTTTGAGCTGGCTAAAATCCCCCATCTGCAGTTGTTAGGGCTACTTGCTGAAGGACTTTCCAGGTTGCAGCGTGTATCCAAGTAAAGTTGCATTAACAGATCATGTGGATGGATGATTGGCATTCCTGCTAGGACACCCTTGGCATGATATCACTACAGCTGGGAAGCCCCACTCTGGAAGCCCCTGAACATCCCCAGAAACTTCCCCCCAAGCAGCTCGACTGTAGCTCCCATTCCAGCGAGCTAAGCTAAGCTGGCACTGGCTGTGGCCGCACGGTTAAAAATAGCCCGCCAAGACGCCACGTTGGCCCCCGATGACATATGTCTCCATGGAAACCTGAGATGACAGGTTGTTGGAGGTCAGGGGTTGGATCTTAAAGAGAGTCATGGGACCTTAGGGACATGGACGGCTGAAGGAATTGGAGGGGCAGAGAAGAGAGGGGTCACGCAGCCAGAAAGGCAGCTGCAGCAACGATGAGGAAAATCCCCTCAGAGAGAGAGAGAGAGAGAGAGACACCATGTCTTCTCTCTTTCCGCCTCCTCCATCCACTATCACTCACTCGGAAATACAATCATGCCCTTGGCAATTGAGCTAAAGTCATTATGTCATGAAGCTAGCAGGGGTTTTCAGCTGGACATTTTCAGTTATGTACAATCCAAAAATAGAGGCCGTTCTCTCCTCCAGGTTCTTGAATTTTCCCTTAGGGGAAAAGGAGCCGCTTAAACTATCATATTTTGTATTTTCATATATGTTTTCATGTGTACGAATGAATTATGCTTGTGTGTTTATGTTTGCAAACCAGCTTGCCTCAAATTGCCCCTTGCGGGACAAAGAAAGCATTGTGAATGGAATTGAAATGAAAGATAAATGAGTATGAGTAACTACAACACATGCCATGAGATTCTGACAAAGACAAACAATTCACTTTGACAGTTAACTGTGGGATGCGGTGAAACGCGGAAAAAGCTAATAAGTGAGTGAAGATTATTTTGTCACGCTTTCAAACGCTCCCAATAGGTTTGCTATTGTGTATTATACATCATCATAATTGTTTCTCTCTTCTTCTTCCTTATCTTTGCTTCATCTTATTTTGCTCTGGGCACGGTTTTTAAAAAAAGGATCCTATCGTTACAGCCTGGCCTGGACTAGCTCACCATTTTATTGGCACTTGTGAGGAATGATGTTGTTATAACATGAATAAATATACAATAAATATGAACTATTCAACAAAGTTAAATAGTTGTTTTTTTTAAACTATCACGACATATCGTTGCGCTGTAGGAATGGATCCGTAGAGAGTGTGTGATTACAAATATTAATGTGCATTTGGATTTCCTGCTTCTGGAAAACAATCTGGAAGGTCTGGTTTCATTTTGGCTCTTTATTAGCGAGAGGGGAAACCTGCTAAAGAAAAGGTGAAACCCCCACAAGTCTCCCCCCTGTGATGTAAAAACCTGAAGGTGAAAGAGGAGAATTACAGTGTATAAAAGGTTAGCTGGAAGGGTGAGCGGAGGGGAAACCCTAGGCTACAAATGTCAGTCTTTCTGTTTCAGCCCTTACACACTCCCACATACCTTCATCCCCCGACCGATGGATATTTTGGGCTTGTGTGTGTGTGTGTGTGTGTGTGTGTGACCTGCCGCTGTTGTGCAAAGAAGGGAATCGCATGTCTGAGTTGTGCAACGTGAAAATTCACCTTTTGGGCGCAGCCAAAAGTCCAGGCTCTTTATTCACACGGTTTCAGCCAGATACACATACAGACGTGTTCCATTCTTCACTGCAAGGATGTTGATAAATACATCTGACAGCATGGTAAACAAGCCAAACTGTCAAAACTATCAATTATAGTACTTGGTTGGCTCGGCTGTTGACTGCTTCCATATTTCTCCCCTCTTTTCTTTCTGTGTCACCGAAATAGATCAATTTCCAGTGGAGTCCTGGAAGTATGTCAGCGCTATTTGCGGTGGGATTTTGTGTGCTCCTTTATTGTACTGTGTGTGCTAAGAGTCAGAAAAGGGAGGACGAAAGGGAAAGACAGAGAAAGATGGAGCGCTTGAAAGGCTTTTATTAGCATTCCCCTTGAAAGACTTGGTCTGGGCCCTCGACAGAGACCCCGCAAGAGTCGCATACTACGCAAATATAGCAACAAGCAGGCGGACGTGGGCGGGATGACAAGCCAGTGTGGCGGCATATTCATAAGGGAGAAGCTAACCGACATTTGTCAGTAAGGGTGCTCCTAAAATTACAAAAAAATCCGTGAGATGTTTGCTTGTCACAGTTGGTCTAGTAAGAGTTTCTGTTGGCATCTGAGTGAATCTGAGAGACCTGGCATCACTTGTGGAACCTAAGTGTAAACGACGTCTGTCTCACGCAAATCCTAAGTGAAACTGGGCTGGTTTTGCAAAGGCTAGCAGCCGACACAATTCTTGCCTCGTGGTGCACACCAGCCGTCCTGAGTGGAATGAGTGTTGAGTATATTTGAAGAGAATAATTTATTATTTGCTCTCATGCTTCTAGGATGTATCAAATACTTTGACCAACAAGCCCACAAGACAGAGGTGTAAAGCTTTTATGAAGAGTCTATTTGTGAGTACATCACAGCGGACATGCCATTTCTCATTTTGGTGCATTTAATTTCATGACGTAAGGAAGAGCAGTATTTTTCAACCCAAATAACATGGGTTGAAAAATACTCCTCTTCCTTCCCTCTCGTCATTTCACAAATCCGGCTCAAGCTCAAACGCCCCCATCCTCTTCCGTACTCCTAAGCTCTTAACAACCACTGTTGTGCATTTTCAAAGTCGCGCAGGAGGTGGAAGAGAAGCTCAAACTGGGTCAAACGGGGTGCAAAATGACTCCCCGGTAAAAACAGACAAATGTTTACGCGGCAAGAGCTCTCATATTAATGCTTCAAAAAAAGAGACGGCTGTGAATAGAGTGAACAGTGCGTGGCCAGAGGTGTGAATGAGTGCAGGGGGCATAGGTCTAACACACTATTACTTTCTGCACACAATCATACGGACTCACCAACACTTACACGCTTTTGCCTTGCTGGTATTGTGTGCACTAAAATACATTTCTAAAAAGAGCGTTGACACATACAGTCTCCATGCATATGCAAATCTGTGATGCTGTAAATATCTACACACTAGATGTCAGAAAAAGCATAGAGCGTTAAAATGCACACACACACACACACACACACACACACAGGAACGCCTTCTATTTATTCGTGTGATCACCTGGGAATCTACACTGGGTGCTATTCATATATAATCAATATATAATCATATTAGATAGTATAGGAGATTCCCGCAAAAGGTAGTTTCGCCATCCAATTTACCGGCCACAATAGCTCAAATGGATGCTGGGTAGGTAATGTCTTGCTAATGTTAGTGCCCCGAGCAATTATCCCCCGAGCTGTAAGGAATGATTGTATAAGAGATGTGCACAGGATGCTCTAGAGGGAGTCTTCTTGGCTAGAGTTTAATGCAATGGAGGCGAACGTGTCTCTTGGTGGGTGTACCAAGGTGTGTTTGCTTAATGACATGGCTCGTGTTTTGAGTGTGTGCTTGCCCACAATGGAGGGGTTAACATCCATCCATCTCCCTTAGCCTAATTTCCCACTCTCCCCATTGCCAGAGTCCTCAGTCCATCACTCGGGCAGGTCAAGGTTTCTAAGTAAAGCCCCACCAAACCTCTGCTCAACAGGCGTGATATTCAGTAGGAAGTAATAATAATAATAATAATAAACTTTATTTATATAGCACCTTTCATACAAGAAATGCAGTTCAAAGTGCTTTACAACAAAGATATTAAATGCACAAAGTGCTTAACACAATAAATGCAGTTAAGAAAAATAAAACTTGAAAAAGTATAAGAAATGGCAAACATAAAAATAGCACATTTAAAAGAAAACAGAAAAAACTGTTAAGAAAAGTAAA
>JAVQJF010043413.1:0-28522 GCA_036023855.1 Gadopsis marmoratus
CCCCCCCCCCCCCCCCCCCCCCCCCCCCCCCCCCCCCCCCCCCCCCCCCCCCCCCCCCGGGACCCGACAGCAATCCTGAAGTGCTGCAGGACGTTTTCGGGGCGGCAGGTTTGGACCGGGTCGCTCTGTGTGAGGCCACGCTGCTGTAAATAAGTAAAAATACAAGCCGACACACTGGAATGAGACTGCAGGGAGGGAAACTGTCCCATAAGTGCGTTCATGTGTCATGTCTGAGATCATGTCCTCCCTGTTTTCCCACAGCTTCCACATTCCAGGGAAGTTTGTGTGCGCCGACCCTGCAGCCATGTGGACAAAGAGAAGACTGGACTGCTTGGAGTGAGTGTGCTCATGTCTCTCTGTGTTTAACGTGGTGTTTCCTTTGCACCACGTTCATGCAAACGCTGAGCCAAATTCATGCTGCGTTTCCATTTCTCTTTGCAGTGAAAGGAAGAGGAGGAACACAGAGATCCTCAACCAGAGAACCTCAGGCAACACCACATCAGCTTAAACTCTACGCAACAGCCAACGTGCGCAGTGCACGGCTCTCCTCTTTGTGGAATATTTTAAACCTGAATGTTTTTGGGTAACAGGGATTATTGTGTCATTTTTGTTACAGTTTCCTCTAATATTTGTTCTGTTTTATAAACAGGGAAGTGTACTATTCTTAATACATAGAAAGATGCTACAGTGCATCAGCAAAATAAAAACAGAACATATTGTTTTATTTACCAGTCCATGTTTGTGTTGGCCAACGCTGACAGTTTGGGGTCAGAGAGGCGGAATAGGAAATGTTGTCTTCGCAAAAAGCTTGGATTGTAATTGTTTTTGTCAATGACTGTTAAAACTGTTAAAACTATTAAAACTGAGATGTTTTAAACTACACGCGTCTGTCTGTCAATAGGTCCACACAGGTCATTTCATACATTTTCGGCCGTGACATTTAAAAAAATATTTTTAGGTGAATACACGGGCATTTAATTGCATCTATATAGAACAAACAATATGAGAAGAACAACCGGCGACCCCTGCTGTACAGTCACATAAGTCACATAGCAATTGCACTGGAAAGTTCTACTTTACAAACGACGAGTCAGTCAGTAAAAAAGTCAGAATTTAAATTTAGACTGCAAGAATTCAACGTGAGCACTTTGAAATACAGTAGAAGCAGACTAACAGTCGTGTTACTGTGATGAGAGGACAGATTTGAAAAATGAGAAGAGACTGTTGTCTGGCTGATAATCAGCAAATGTCATAATGTTGTAATAAAAAAAATGTAAATAGCATATTCAGAAATACATGTGAAATGAAACAATGGTGACAGTTTAAACCCCCTTATAATACATCGTTCTCCATTTTTAAACATTCAAACCCGAGTCTCCATGCTTTTAAGGCTGCAGCATCAAATCAAATAATAATCTAGTGCATCATGCAAACCGCTTTACAGGTCTGCTTTCTATTTCATTATTCTTAAGCTGCTAGAGCTGCGTACCTGTTGTAGATTGACATTTTAGTCTGTATACAAAAAGAATCCAGAAAACATCTGGTAAGTTGGTCCTTTGGGCCACAACAAACAAAGCCAGCGGTCCCAACAGTATATTTGTAAAGGAGTACACGAAAAGGTAATGCGACAAGATATGTAACGAGATGGGAAACCTTCCAGAGACTGAACACATGTCAAACTATGGCACGTTAAAAGATTTACAGTGTTTGAAAGACTTCCCCTGGAAGTGACCTATGACTTTTATCAAAGCCAACCGGCAAGTAGAGGGAGCTGTTTCCATAATCATGTTCAGTGCCACACCAGAGAAGTCCAAGGCGGAGCTCACATACTCATTGGTCTTTAAACATGACAGTTCCTGATTTTTCAATTCCAGCGGCATCATTGTCCTTCAGACAACCTACACTTGAAACAGACAAATTCCAAACCACCTCGGCTGTAAAACCCGCACAGAATTTCCTGTCCGTCACGGCCTGTCCACCACAGTGAGGATGAACCTGTCCGCCCCATCACCATTTGTGGTCTGCAGAGCCTGACAGAGCTTCTGCCAGAACAGCTCGGAGTGCCTCCCGGCTCGCGGCCAGCTGAGGTAGGTCCGCCTCCTCAGCAGCTTCCTCATGCGGTAGTAAGGAGCCAGCCGAGAGGTGGGAATCTCCTCCAGAAACACCAGGATCAGCACGTCCGTCTTCTCGTCGAAGAGACGGAAGCTAGGCCGTGGAAAGGAAAAGAAGGATGGATGAGGAAGACGGGCATCGTCACTCGTCATGTCCTATTTCTTTATGTTTATTCAGCTGAATGTTTTGTCTGTGAAATGTTGGAAAATTGTAACGTCTTTGAATTGCTTCTTTTTGTTTCATGTCTTGTCTTTGGTTTACGTTGTGGCTGTGGAGGTCACGATGAGAGCGACAATGTGCCTTTTGAGGTCATTTTAATTGTACAGAATGATAAATGTGTAATTTAACTGATTATTTAACAGATTAGTGGGGTGTTTCACTGCCACGGGTCGGACACGTTACCTGGCCATCTGGATCTCTTTGGAGCACCACTCACTCTCGAGGTACTTGCGACTGATCACACAGATGGTCTTCCTGCTCCCGTAGATGGCATCTGTGATGTTCTCTATGATCGGCCTGCCTGAGGACGAGCAAAGGAAAAAAGGGAAAGGAGATCCTAATTTGTACTCCTCTGATGGTGCAGTACAGGAAGTACTATGGCGACACCTTCTGGAGTCTACGTGAAAATACAAAACAACTGGCTCAGTTGACTCAGTATATCGATTGCCAGATTACAGCTTTGCATGTCTAATGTGCACGCCGAAATCACATGGCTTTTGCGGTCTTGAAACTTGAAACGTCAAGTAGAGAAATATCACTTCCTCTTACTGATAGTCTAAATAACATAAAGCGCTGCGGATATTTGAAGTTAGCTGCCCAACAAATAAAAATACTGGACAAAGTGAAGGTGAAGAGATATTTCTATCTTTACAATATCACAACGCACTAACGTTATCATGGTCACTTTTAAGAAATCATCACAGATCAGTCTTATTTATCCTAATATCTGTGGATGAATTTCATCTTTTAATTTTCTGTTTGACAATTTGTGAAGGTTGGCCGATCAGCCAGGGGGGAAGAAGGGGTCTCAGGCAAGATTTACCGACCATGTGTATTTGTTTAGTTCAACATGGAAGGTCCCGGCAGATATTTACAGTGCCTCCGTCAATGATTGGCAAAACAAACACTAAAAACTCCACCAAAAATGGATGACATAAGGTACCAAAGCCCAGGCCCTGTTTGGCTCGGTCCCAAACAGGCACTGCAACCTCTCTCCTCTTTTCCCCGTCACTGACTCCCATTGGAGCTCCAGCCTTCTCCCTTATATCAAGGTGGACTCACCCACTCCCAGAGACAATCAATTATCTGTTACTCAAACCCTACAAGGATAGACACCTTCCCATTTACTATAATATTACCTAAAACTGTCTCTAAGTATATTTTAAACTATCTCTCCTTAAGAAAAAGGGCTTTTCTACAGCCTTTTCTCCCAGCAGAAAACCCCCCCTGTCACTACCTCCCACTTAATCTCTTCCCCCGGGAACCCCCATCTATTTATACCAGTGGAACCTTCCAGCCAGGTTTGGCAGTTCAGGTCCCGGTCAGAGGAAGAGATGCACCCCACAGGTAACAAACATTTTACCTTGACCAAACAGTTTGAATCTGACTTAAGTCATGGGTTGTGCCCATGACAGGTAGGTTCTCAGGATTGGGCACCTCCCCCCACAAAGAATGCGTGGTTAGTATTTTGACCTAGACCATCAGTTTCCATGACTCATTCATTCATGAACATTGTTTTCATGGAGTTTATTTGGTAAATCTGCCATTTCATGTTTTCTATATCGATCCAAACCCAACCTAACACTTACCTTTCCATCCCCGATGTGTTACAGACTTCCCAGTGTAACTCTATTAAACAAATAAATGAATGCATCAAATAAAGCATCGTGATGGTTTATCATCACTTTGCGTCTGTTCTGTGCCTCATCATTACTCCTTTGCAGAGAGTCTTTGGCAGTGATGACTTCATCAGCTCCCGTTCCCCGACACTTCATGCGCGCACAGGTACGCATATGCAATTCACACACGCGCACACACACACACACACACACACACACACACACACTCAGTTCACTGTCATTGAAAATAATAAACAGGTTAAAGAAGAGACAGATTAGAGAGACAGTCACAACTTCCTAATTAAAGACAGTTTGGCATTTAACCAGGCAAATAATGAGTCTGGTTGAGTCCATTATGACAAATTGATCGTGCTTCAGTTAATCCACGAGTTTCAGAAATGTTTTATCTATTTTATGTTTGAAATGGACCAAATGCTTCCCCTACCCTCCTCCTTTCATATGTATTTATTAATACAAAGCCTATATTTAAGAACCACAATGCTGTTATGTTAAAACATTGCACTTACAGTATACAATCTTTTAAATACAACTCTGACTCCTCTTTGACATCAGAGCCAGAAAATCTCATTTAAGCACTTCTTCTTATACAGTTCGATATATTGGGGGATGCAAATCGTCGGGGGCTCCACAGCAATGGTAGGACTGGCAAGTAAAAGATGATAAAGCTGACGGCGTCTGTATGAATCAGCTGCCTAGTTACTGTTCCATGTGTGAGTCTAACCGGGGTCATTAGCAAGATAATATTATATTCATATTTTGGTGTTTCTACGGGAACGTCCTTGACTTTACCTCGTGTGACGCTTTCCTCTTGTATTCTAAACAAGCAAAAGTACCTGACCAACTACTTGTGCCACAGTTGTTACCATCTATTGTTGTTCATTGTGTCTGCACAAAGGGGGTCAAGTTTGTGTGTGTGTGTGTGTGTGTGTGTGTGTGTGTGTGTGTGTGGGTGTGTGCATGTGGGCATATGGGCGTGTGTACTCATGCAGTTCCGCGTGGGTTGCCTTATTACACAATCAGATTATGCCTGTGTTTATCAGTGGCATGATTAATGGACTGGGCCGAATGGAAGCACAGAGCACTAAGGATTCATTTGGGTAGCTAACAATTTTTTATGTATAGGCTGTAAATGATCGCCCCTCTACAAAATGTAAGTACATTATTGAAAAGGATGTTTCCACTCTAAGCATCAGTAATAGCTATAGTGTGTGTGTGTGTGTGTGTGTGTGTCTATGCGTGTGTGAGATCTATGTGTCCAAGAGCCTATTTGTTTGTCTCCGAGTGTGTGTGTGTGTGTGTGGAATGATCTTAGTGTGGGTGGAGCACATGCATTTTAAATTGAAAACATGACACACCCGCAGTGATGATTTAGTACTGGCTCGAGAGGCATTTGGAACCGTGAATGCGGCCTTTGAACGGCAGAGTGGAGAGACAGGGAGAGGGCCGTGGGGTTATTCAGCACTGCAAGTACAACTGCCACTATGGGAGAGGCACTTAATACTAAGAGTTCACTGCATGCCAAGGCTTCTCATACACAAAGTTGAACAATTGTATTCAGCCCTTTATTAAGGCACTTCATCGTTATGGCCATGGAAGCATTTGAATAGTGCTACCTTTGTGCGAGTGGCATCCCCCCTTCGGAGCTAATTCCACGTACCAAACTGAAACCGTGGCTTCATTAGACTGTATACTACCTTATATACAGTATATTGTAAATAAACTGACATTGTTTGTATCAGTTTTACTGCAGCGTGCATCCTCACCTACTTCAACTACATACCCCAGAATAAGCCTTTGCTTCTACGGATATAGATAATTTAAATTTAGACTCAGTCTCTGATCCAAATCTAAAGAATAAGGTCAGAGGGGTGGGGTAGGGGTTGTAGTAATGTTGCCAGAGTATAAGTTCTGTAGTAAATCTTGATTTTGCATATGTGCTGTCTGCTAAAGTGCCTTTTTCTTGATACTACCAAGGTCAGGAAGCTTCAGATGCTACACATAGAGGCTTCCAACATTAAGTCGCACTCCTCATCCATATCTGCAAATTTATGGTTAATAAAATTACATTTTGGGTAATGTAATTACACCCAGGGGGCTGTTCCCTGTACATGATTAACAGGTTTACCTTTATTTGACTGCTGACGATTTGACATAAGCCTAATTCCGTACTCATTTAGGCTAATTTTACTCAAAAGGCAGCATTGCTGCAGTTGTGTTTTAGATGAGAGAATTCATTGAGAAACAGATATGATGGAAATTTAAATCAAAAATCAAAATAAAGTTCTGAATATATTAAAACTATAAAAAATATTGGAACGCTTATGTAATGTGGGCTACTACGAGCCAACGAGATAAACTCAACTAAAGGTTTGTTTCTGTTTTGTCACTAATGGAATTATCAGCTCTAATATGTAGTTTATATACTGTATGCCTTCATGTAATGACTCACTTAATCTTTTGGTCACAAGCCGTTTGTATTGTCTAAGTTTTATTTCATTTTTTCTGCATGTTCATTTTTTTTTGATTCTGCCTCAGTCTGTGCAGCTGCCTGTTGAGGGTTCCTGTCTGCCGTCATAGTGCTATGCCAGCCGATCGTAAGAGTACAATCATGTGATTATCATGTGACCAATCATATGAGTGCGGATCACTGCTTCAAATACAGTCGTGCCAATATAAAAGTTCAAAATAGATATAAAGATAGCATATGGACAAATCAATCATATCTGCATTTGAGGAGCCCAGTTGAGCTTAATGACAGCAACGTCATTTTAGCCTGGATTTGTAAAGCAACATTCAAAGAACTGGGCCCAGTATGATGAGCATGCTAGCTGCGCTAGTCTTTCAGCCAAGTCTCCTGCAAATGAATGGTGGAGGACACTTAGGCTCCTATAGAGTTAGGGACCGCCATGCTGCATATCGTATCATCCGCCATTATAGTTGCCGGGGCTCTCGTAACAGACTGCTTATCCAGGCAGAGTGACGTCTGATGGTTGACAATAACTCTAGAGAGAGCAAATGAAAGAGATAAAGCAAGAGAGCGACGAGGTCTGTGCCTGTGTGTACATCATATACCTCAGGGCTGGCTGCCGTCCTCTAGATAAGGAAATACTTTGTATGCAGATGAAGTAAATGATGAGTGCCCTTGGTAAAACCAGCTAAGACATGGGTCAACTTTAAACTGGGATTTATACATCTTGACATCCTCCCTAAACCTTTCAATGAAAATGCACTTTTTGAATTGTTAAGCACATCGTTTTGATTGTTTTTTGTTCTAGCTGCCTCTGTGAATTTTCACAGCCATGGGAAACTGAAATCATCACAGTCAGTTCAGTTACTACATACGAATCATGAAATCCCTTTGCCGCCGATCACTGTCTTCCTCAGCAGATGCTGCTGTACCATCTTGTCACATGAATTAATGAATGTCTGTCTAGTGTTGATGATGTTCTTCTCAGCAGATGCAGTTTGACTTGTTAGGCCAAAATAAATAATAGAAGCTGACAAACTTCATCTTGCATCAAGAGCAGACCCTCAAGCATAAAATTGCAGCACACTTCAGCTAGATTTTCCATCAGCAAGTGGTATGAAATATGTAATAATTATGCTATTAAACATTGGTATATTCAATAATGAGCTGGTTAAGATTCATGCAAGCCTCCAAAGTAAAGTAATGATCTCACCAGGGACGGGGCACACACTAAAAACTATGAGGCCGTCTAGAGAGTGAAAACCTTGAACAAAGTATGTGTGAACAAGTGTGTGTGTGTGTTTGTGTGTGTGGTGGCGTTAATGCTGCAACGGGAGCAAAATGTGAGAGCATTTCGGGCGGGTGCACATGCACACTTATGTGTTTTGCTTTCGTTTAGGGTAATTAAAAGCTAATACACGGCAAAATGGGCTCTGTGCTCTCTCCTCAATTAGTAGTCATCTATAAAAAGACACACACTTCCATTCTTTAGGCTGTCGCTAATTATGATCGATTTTCTTCTCATTCTCCTTCGTTTACCCCTCACTTCTTTTCTCCCTGTCTTCTTTTTTTTTTTCTATAATGAAAACATAACTAGCTGAGTCATTTTTAATCAACCGTTATTATGGATTTTGATCAAAAGGAGGGTTTTAGCTTACTACAGCAGCTTGATTTAAGACTGTTTTCGTTTTCTTCTTCATCATTATCGGTTTAACTTACGAGGGCTCATTGGCTTCTACATAGAGACACAGAGAGACAAATGGTGTAAAATGGAGGATTTTTTTTCTCTCTCTGACACGACTGCATGAAGTCAATGGGGTATATTATCTACAAATTAAATGTTCTGTGCATTGAGGGATAATGTTTGGATTATGTACCGTTCTGTGCAAAGTAATGTATTGACCAAAAAGTATAGCGCAAAACTGTTTACTACAAAAACAAACGTACATCTAGTTTATAAGAAAATACATTAAATTATTGTATGGAGTCATAACAGGTTGAATGAGTTGAAAGATAAACAGCACTTTTCATAATAAGTAGTATCATTCCGTTTATACACTTACATTTTCTGTGATTTTCTCTTACTATGCCCTCTTTTCTAAAGTCCCTCATTGCTACACTGATTCAAACACTTTCAGATTCTTCTCCAGGGGTGCTTTGTGGGCTGAAGGTTACAACGGCCACAAATTGAAGAACCATTTAAATTCTCCTCAATAGTTGTTCACCTATATTTATATATTTAAAGACTCAGTGATGGAGACACAGTAAATTCTGACTGTTCAGGATTGCATGTTTGTTGTTTCATCGTGGAATTAATGGGGTCACATCATCTTGAGGCTGATGTACATAGATTTCAGAATAAATATTATCATGTGATCGCTTCCTCCAGTTATTCCAAAAAATAGCCTGTCCTCATAGCTGCAAAACAGAACTTAAAGTTATACTAATTCGGGCACAGGGGGACTTGATGATGGTCAAATTACTTTTTTCTTACAATGGCATTAAAGTGTAATTACACCCTCAAATTCAGCTAGAATCCTCTCTCCAAGCATATTTATAAAATGCAATAAGTGAGGAAACTCACTGTAGGAGGCGTGGCTACATAGTGTGTTGGTCAGGAGACACCGGGAGACTGACTGACAGTTATTAGAGTCGTTTTTTATATACATTTCACGACGTAAACAAGTTCCAAATGGTTGACTGATGGGTTTGCAGGTTCAGGGCTGATTTAAAAAAGTAGATGACGTGCTGAGTCATTTTCAACCCATGAATTTTATAAAATGCAGAATTCTCTAAATTTGGTAAGAAATGTCGATATTAACAGCAGCGCTGGTGTGTTTCATCACAGTCATATCATTTTGTTTACAGCTCAAAAAACATGTTTAAGTATGCAGATCTTTAAAATTCTTTTGAACGACTCACTGGCCTCCATATTGTTAGATCTTTCAGAATAATAGGTTTTGATAGCAGGTGATTTCAATGCTGTATGGCTTCATGATTTTGAACACGGGTACCAGAGAACGAAGCTCAACATCTGGCATCCAGTGCACTACAGAGATCATGGAGTAATTGACATCATATATGTTGCCTTTGTCCGATTCACACTCCTCGGACCTGATTGACTCCTGTTCTCGTCCAGCTGCAGCAGCCTCCTGTCTCTGCTCACAAGTTCCTGCTCCTCTCACAGGCCTTTAAGTCTCCTGAACTGCAAAGTTGACCTCTACACTGAAGTCTTGGCAACCCAGTTGCAGCATTATATGCTTTCTCTGGTCTACCATGACTAAGCTGTGTTTTTCAATCCAGATCAGCATCTGATCATGTACATCTGCCGCTTGCTTCATGTTATAGACTCAGCTTCAAGGTCAGAAAACCACAGTGCCATTCTTTCACTAGATGAAGGGAAGGCATTTGACCGGTAGGAATGGTGCTATTTATGGTCTGTTGTCCAACAAATGCAACCTTTATGTCTATACTGCTCAAACAAATTAAAGGAACACATTGAAAAAAAATCCCATCCCAATCATGCTGGATATCCATACTGGTACGGACTGTGTAATGTGCTTAAAAAGTGTTCCTTTCATTTTTTTGAGCAGTGTATGATTAAGCTAAGGGAACATTTGCTCGTCTAGGTTCTCCCTTTCCATATCCTCTCGTCAGGACCACTATTATTTTGTCTTGCTTTGGGGCCTGTTGCTCAGGCAATATGACAGTCGGAGGTCATTGAGCCAATCCTCTTACATGACACACACTTTGCAATTTGCCAATATTTGGAACTAATTCCTTTGTCAATCTCCAATTTTCTAAAACTATTCCTTGTTGATTGATGGGATGCCAATTTTCTTTCCACGGTGAGGTGACAAAGGTTTTCACACTCTCCTAGACATTGTAGGGCAACAAAGTCTCCGTGAATTTCAAGATTTACAAAAGTAACCTCTCAGGCAGTTCTTTGTTCTTTGTTTTTATCTACAGTTGAGTGCTTAAAGTGTCCCATGGGGCATCAATGGTATTGTCTCAGGCCTCTATAAATTTATAATGGAGGTCTCCACATAAACCATTGCTACTTAACAAACTCCAACAGAGATATTAATACTTGCTCGGATCTGAATTGGCACACTATACGGTCAAATATAGCCCTGTCATCCAGAAATGTGAACCATCAAATGAGACACTATGAAATTATTCAGAAATTTAATTTCACTATTCAAAAATTACAACAAATGGATCTAAGAGCTAATCCATTCATCCATAATCCATAATTGGCTTGTGTCCAGACAATACCATTGGCACTTTTCTTCATGTGGTTTGGCAATGCTCGGATATTAATAGATTTTGGGAATACGTATGTGTCCCGTATTATTAAGAGAGCCATCGCTCACTCACAGTGTCTATTACTCAATGACACCTCCTCTTTGGAGCTAACTACAAATGATAGGTGCCTCTTGTTAGCTGGTCTCGCAGCTGCTAAAAGGACGGTAGCTTGTCGCTGGAAATCACCACATGCACTGTCAGTAAGGGACTGGCTCCCTTCTCACTGGGAAATTGCACAGCTGGGGCTTTGTACAGCATGTTTACATTATGCCAAAACATAACATATAATTTGCCAGTCTAATTTTTGAGCTATGTTTTCATGTATCTGCTGGCTTGCTTACTTGTTTAGAATAGTATACATATACGAATTCTATGTACATTCTTTAGTTATATACAGTGGCCTTTCTGTGGATATCATCATGGATGATGGAGTACATTAGCATAATTAACTAATTATTTTGGATCTGAATGCTTTTGTTTTATGTCTTTAATGGTCATGGGATTTGCTGGGTAGTAGCAGAGGGATGGAGTTGGGAGGAACGGGTAGGTTGTACTGGTAGTTTTGCTAATGTTTGTTGATTTTGCATTTTTATCCATATACGTTCACTGCCTTGGTTCATCTTGTCAGCAGTGGTGGAAGGAAAACATGGGAAATTGGTGCGGGGGGGGGGCGCACTTTGCCTTGTTTGCCATTGTGTCACTTTTGTGACTATGATGATGCTTCCACCTCCTAATACAAACAATCAATAATTATTCACAAAAATAAATGATTGCATGTTTACTGATACTATAGGCACTGTGGTCCCATTGAGTTTAAGATGGGCTAATACACACAAACAGTCAAAAAGACTCAGGGGAGCACAACACACAGGGGAGCACAACACACATCAACTCCAGCTCGGGCACTGATCGAGGAACGCAGGAAAGAAATGATGGAGTGGCACGCTTTCTCTGAATATGTATATCGGTTGTGTGGAAACTCATAATAGTCTCCGCCAGTCACTCATGCAAACACACACACTGCCACAAACACGCTAATGCCTGACAATTTCCAGGTGAGCTCACAACTTTAGATTGATGGTGTAGACAGAGCAGCATATGTTTTGTCATCTCCCTCTCTCTCCTTCGTCTCTCTGTTTCACTCTCTTATTGTCACTGCCTTAGTGCGGTCTGTTTGGATCAATCATCAATCTCTCTGCTCTTCCTTAGTGCCTCTCCCCCTCCCTTTCTCTCATCTTACGTCCCCCCACGCATCCCGCTCCCTTTCGACATATTACAGGCAATCTTTATTCCACATGAATCCACTTAGCACAATGGGGACTAAACAAATGTGTGTGTCAGACCCAAACGGCATTATCCCAGTGGTGTAGACGGACACAGGGAGGGGTGGCAGAGACTCAGGCAGGGAGGAGGGGGTGAAGAGAGAAAAGGCCATCAGAAAGAGGGGATACCTGTGAAGTGGTGGTCAATAGAAACAGAAGGGTAAAACAGTATAATGTTTGGCAGCAGGGAGACTGAAAAGGCACAACCGATAGAGCACACTGCCAGTTGATTGCATATATAGGCATATTTTCATTCATAGTATGAAAATAGAAAAACAGATGTTTTAATTCCATAACTGCTTAAACTCTATCCAATTAAAAAGAAAATAATTCATGGCCATCTGCTGATATTCCACAATGCATTTACTTATTTTTTAATACATTCTGATATTTTTCAACTTGCATCATAACTGGGCCCATTCTTATTACGTGCCATGCCAATTGTAACTGCACCTCCCTTGTGGAGATTCAGGATTTGCGGACTCAAACGTGGGCAAGCTCTGAGCCCTGAAGGTAAACACAGACAATTAGCCTCCTGGATTAGCTGTTGTAGCTAACTACATGCGGCTTGTTTGGTTAGCCGGCAAGTTGCCCAAGAAATGCAGTAGGCCCATAAGCAAATATCTACAACAGCTAATCCAGAGGGCAAATTCCATGTATGCTTTCAGTCAGGCTCAGAGTCAAGCGAGTGAAAAGTCTAAGTTTACTTAAAAATTTTAGGAGGCTCACACTGCTTGCCCACATATGTTTTTGCCATATTTTTGTTGCGTTTCTACGGCAGACTTGCAGAGTCCAAAGTTAGCATCACCCATTAGTCAGAATGGCCACAATACTAACAATTTGACACATGCTTCCTTCAAAGCTACATTCTTAAGTCAGTAAATCTAATATAAGTGGGGTAGGAAAACAACCAATAACCATTGGGTGCCCATGGGTCCCAGGCTGGAAGGCCTGGACTGGAATAGGGTGAGGAGACAGGAAACAGGACATGGTTAGAACTGGAAACTTTTATTTCCACCAGTGCAACTTCACTGTAGGCAGCTATCTGTTGCTATTGCTTACCACAGCAGCATTTCAGCTACTTGCTGGCATTCGCTTGCAGCCTCTGACCCTCCTGTACAGGTATATTTTCTCTGTGCTATTAACATTAACTATGCCAGGCCGCCTATACATATACCACACAGTCGTATGTAAATTAGGTTCATGATAGTTGTCTAACTTCTGAATAAAACATTTAAATGAATACACTTTTGACATTTTCATAATAATTTCCTCACGGCTGTAGCTCTCTAACTGGACAACATAGGCTTGACCAGCTTTGAGAGTGTGTCTGCACTACTTCTGTGCATTATTTGTCAGGGTCTAATGGATAAGGAATGTGGGCATTGCTGGTCTTTTATAGTGATTTCCATTATAGAATTCAATAGGCTCACCCAGATAGCTGAGCACGTAAGGAAAGTTTGGATTCCATCAAAAACACAGAGAAAAGCAACCATGGCTTAACAAACCTGTTAGGAGTCCCCCCGCTGTGCTCGCAGATTTAGGGTTACATGATGTAACCATGCAGTCATATTGTCATCTTGTATGGCAAAAGAACAGATGCGCCTGTTCTTTGACTGGTATCGTCTTAAAAGGGCCCAGCTGGCACTACACTGCTACATCGCTGTCACCGCTTGCTTTTGCCAGCTAAGCGTAGGTATTCTCTCTCTGTAGTCTCTCTCATTCTTGGTGATAATCTATCTCCGGTGGCTGGGCTGAGGGATGAGTCTATTGTAGGGTTGCAGGAGAAGCAAAGAAGAAGATGGGTAGCTCTGAGCTAGTCTCTGTCTCCCAGTGAAAACTGAGTTTTACCAGTCAGAGAGTGTTCTCTATTGACCTCTGCCCCTTATCGATCAACGCCCTCTTAATACACTCCATGCGTCTGTGTGTGTTTTACGCAGAGGCAGGCAGAAACAGAAACAGCAGCAGGTGTTTTGTGTGTGTACATGCAAATGCGTGTGCCTGTGTCTGATAATCTTCACTAAGTGCCCCCATAACTGTAAAAAACAAAAACAGCGGGGGAATTTTCTTTTTATCAGCAGCAACTAGCTTAAAAAAGGACGATCGCTGCCTACAGAAAGTACTTCACAGTGTGTAACGTGTGCGTGGTGGTGGGGTAAAGAATAAGGGGAAATATGGGTTAAAGTAGGGTGTGAGGATAAACTATACAAATACCAAGAGGACAAGAAAAGAGGAGAAACGTATGGAGATAATTTAAAGAGGTAAAAAAAAACTCATGGGATCACCCAGCGTTTATCACTCCCGCTCTCTTTACTCGCCTCCCCTCTTTCTTCATAAACACTTAACAAATTCGCGCACATCCACACATGAACATCCATATACACCACTCAGCTGCATTTTTTTTTCTTTATCTCTGGCCTTATTCCACAGCTTATGAATTTTAATAGGCCTCAATCAGAACACCTCAGCAGTGTTTTTCTATCTCCCAAAGTAATGGACTTTAACCACCTGAGAGTTCTTAGACAGCTCTGTATTCGTAGAGGAAGGCAGAATGAAATAGGGGGGAAGGGAGGAATGAATGATAAGGACGGAGGGGATGTGGGTGAATAAGAAAAGCGACGGGAAAAGGAACGTGCCTGCTGAGTGATCGCTGATTGCGGGTAGAGAGAGAGAGAGAGAGAGAGAGAGAGAGAGAGAGGGGCCTTGGCTTCAAAATGGATTCCTACTGGATGTCAACACATATGTTAGCATGCATGCAATCTCACACATACGCACACACCCTAAATGAGAGTCTGATTGTTTCTGGGTTGCCTTGCTCCTGATCTACAACCCCCCACCCCCTCACCAATTACAATCTGCACTGACAAATGGGCCTGCTTGGTAATACAGAGGCACGCACACACACACACACACACACACACACACACATGCTCACAGTGAAAAAGAGGAAGGGAAATGCACAATTTTTGCTGATTAAGTGTGTCACTGTTCTTTATGGACCCTGTGTTTAGACACACAAATGCACACGCCTGCGCCGTACGTACGCACAGACTTTATTTCCCCAGCAGATCTGACACAAAACTGCTGTGCATTTATTCTGTTGGAAATTGCTCCTTTTGTACCGTCCCTGCCATGATGTGTAGCCATTTGTCGAAATCAATGGAGCCCAGAAATTGGTATTATTCAGTGGTTCATTCTCTTTCTCGCCCTCACTCTCTGTCTCTCTCTCTCTTTCTCTCTCTCCATGCCTGTCTATGCTCACGCTTGAATGAGAAAAAGTGATTACCTGAAAAAGAAAGGGGTTAGCACGTTGGTGGAAGGTGGTAGTTGTGTGTCTGCTGTCTCTGCGAAAATACTGCTGTTGCACCTCCTCACTGCCTTATCTCCACCCCTCTTGTTTCGACTCTAACACAACTACACGCACACACATCGCAGCACAATGAGCCAATGGCACAATGAGGTACACAGCAAGTGCTCACATGTGCCAAAGTTGATAGCCTGAAAACAATGCCTCATCACCGCTCTCGCCATAATCACAGCACTTTTAAAGATCTCGGGCAGAAAGACAGGAGAGCGGCACAATGCATAAACACAGCCATAAGCCAGCTCTATACACAGGGTATGCACTTCTACCAACTGTTAAAGCCATTCCCATCTCATCACGGCAACAATAGAGCGCAACAGAGAGAGACTGAGGGACCCTATTGATATCGAGCGCTGCTGAATGGTCGGCTGACTATCATTCACTGTCATAGCGGATGGATGGTTTAATTGTGGACTGTTGTGAGAAAAAGAAAGAGAGGATGTGTATTTTAATGTGTGTGCTTGTTTCTGTGTGTGGGTATGAACGAGAGGACTCGGGGAGGTGACAGCCGTTATCTCAGGCCTACAGACAGACATTTAGCTCTCCACCAACCCTCAACCACTTGTCCCTATGGCATGCTCAGAAATGTCACGAGCTGGCACTGTCAGTACACTGTGTTGTATGTTTGGGCACCACATCAAACTCCTCTGAGTGGGACCGCTCGTACTGTGTGCGTGCAATGTAAGCGTGAGCCGATGAGAATTATGTCAAATATACGTCTGCTGCTTTGTGGTTAGTTTTCTTTTTTTCTTATTGTTAACACACACGAACACCAACAAATAGACTCAAAAATCCCAACAACAACTCAATTATACTCTCTACTGACAGTCTCTGCTGACATTAATGAAAGAAACTAATAATGCTGACAAGAGGTACCTGCTTATGTGTGTGTATCCATAAAACACTTTCTCTGTCACATATATTATATGCAGTATGATTATGTGAATGAGTGCTATCTGAAGTAGTTAAATGTGTGTCATACCACATTTATCGAAAACCCCTCAATCATTTTCTCAGTGTTCCCTGTTTGAAGAGAAATATATTAAATACATTTCATTTTTTTCAAGTCATTATTTATTTGAAGACCTGTTTATGAATCTATGATCCTATGTACAGAAATTAGACAAGATATTATAGGATTTTCATGAATTTGAGGAGACAATGGGCATAGGGCCAAGTAATGATCAATTGCATTTTCGATGTTAGCTGGAATAGGGATTCTACAGGAATTCCACAGGGCTCCTTCCTTGGGCCCCTTATCTTTTGTTTATACATCAAGTGTAGGACTGAGTCTGAGTATGCAAATTACAAAGTTAAGTCAGTGTCTGGCAGAACTACAGATATTGTCCCTAACAGCAGTTAACAGAATATTTAGAATTTGCAACGATGTGTTTAAATGTTTTTTTTAACCACTCTTTATTCTATTTTAATACTGTAGATTAGTCAAAAATCATACTATGTTTAGGCTTCTAGATTTACATTAACTCAAAGGAACTGTTGCACAATACCACAAAGTACTGGCCAGTTACAAATAGTAGTATGTTTGTGGCAGAAAAACCTCTGAAAAAGTACAGCTGCTGATATGTGTTAAGTCTTGATTGTTGGCAACATATTTTTAGTACATTAGTGGAACAGAGCCATTGCTAATGTTATTAGCTCCTCCTGTGCAAAGTTGTCTGCTATAGCTGCCAGAGTGATCAAGATACAGGGAATTTTTAATCCCGTTTAGGTTCATTTCCACTAAAACACCACAAAATATTAATTTGTTCACTTATTATTTGCATATATTTTCTAGTTTAAAGCATAGTCAATGAATTATTTTAACATAGGAAGTATAACTTGGCAGTGTATGTGCAGGCACATATCCACTCTGGTGCTGGCTACACTGTTCTAAATTAAGTTACACTGTAACTAAATAATGTATGTATTAAATCAGAGGCTAGAGTGAACAGGCATAGGTAAGCATATCATGAGTAAGGCTAAATGTTGTGAAAATGCAATTTCATGCTAATTTAGAATAGCAGGTGTAAATCTCTCATAAAACACCCTAAACAGAGTTAACGTTTATTATGACATGTGGTCAACATGGGGGAAAGGAGGACTGTGATCTGCCTGGATTATCCAGTTACTCATCCCTGACTGCCACAGAAGATCATGAAAGACAGACAAGACTGAGAGGATTTGACATGACTTCAGTATTCTTTGCAAATTCTGGCGAGTCAGAAAAGATTGTAAGAAGCCAAAAGTCCCGGTAAAACTAACATTTATAGCAGTAAACCTTTGAACTAAAATCAGTTATTTTCAATGGAATCGCCACAATTTGCTCACAGAGGTAAGTGACTCTTATTTCAACTTTGATGAACTTTGACAAAAATGTGTGCCATGGACCATTTGCAAACCATCTTAACTGCACTGACCTTTTAGGTAATGGAGAGCTGAATTGCAAAATGGATCATATTAGCTGTGTAACCACCCAGTTTTATCTAACGGCCTTTGTAAACTTCTCCACTTCTCCTCTAATAATTTGTAATGATTGCTAAGGTCATCTGTTATATTAATACCTGTCTGAAAGGTGTTTTGTTTTCTACACATCTTTATTCTGCCTCTTACCCCGTCGAGAATTATGGAGCCTGCGTTGGCAATTATAAATGAAAGTTTTGACAGCATCCGAAGTTCTGTACAGACGGGCACCTGAGCAAGAGGTCTTTGTGAATAATTTTCCAAATGGTGTGGTTGTGCACCATTTGAACAAATTGCTTTTGGTAACGTGGTCCACCCCACACGGCAATTAAACTGTCTCTCTGTCTTACATGTACAAAGCCTGTTTATCTGACATATCTGAGTCTCATGCTAATAGGGCTTAAGTCACCAAACTTCAAGCACTGTCAGTTTCCCAAGTTTGCACCAATAAATCACTACACTTCATTCTGTAACTTTCCTGCAGCGTTCTCCCTTCATGGAATTGTTTTGCTTGCTGGTCCAACAAAACAAAACAATTCCAGTTCATTTAAATGCTTGCATAGTCTGGAAAAAGCTGTTCTATCAAACCAGGGGTACAACGCTGCAGAATATTGAACTTACATGAGAAAGAGGACTCAAACTGGATCCCGTTTAGCTCTCTGTATGTATTTGTAAGTAGGTTATTGTTTGCTAACAAGTCATGCGTTAGCTGGAAACTAAAGGGTCTATTGCAATATGTTTGATTTATGATAGTGGTCAAAAAATTGCCTCCTAGCAGCTTTACTGTAATTTCTGCTTTCGTGAGGATCCCATCACTGTAAGAGATTGAAAATTGTTAACCTACCATTAACAGCACCAAACAATTATATAACCCTACTCAACACATGTCCACTTACACCAGAGATAGAGTCTGAGAAGTCTGCACTTGCCTGTTGCGTTGTTTCCATGAATATGACCACTAGAGTGAAAGATGTTAAACCACTTACAATGAACAGTTTGAGGCCAGATTTGTGTCATTACCCTGCAGATGGGAGTACCTGTATATTAACTGCTCTAAAATTTGCAGCCTCTGTCACGCTCGTCAAAATGTCTGAGCTCGGTAGAAAAAAGATATATGATAAAGTATACATGCTCACTACAAAAACAAATTGTTTATAAAGATATAATATTCTCACATTATTGTGGGTAAATCACCTAATGGGGTTTCGCTGCACAGCAGATGATAGAGCTGTCACTCTACAGCATGTCTAGACCACCACCCACATCTGTCTGCAGATTTTGTCTTGTGACCATCTGTTTTGCAATACAACCATGCAGAACCACAGGAAGCAGGAACAGATTTGAAGCCAGCTTTTCAGGAACTTCCAATAAAATGTTCTTCATTATTATTCATTAATATTAGTATAATTACCATACAGCATGACATGTGCATGTTGGATTTATGCAAAGCATGCTGCCTACATAAACATCAGTTTTAAGCAGATTACTGTTTCTATGCCTCCACAAAGTATTGTTTGGATAAAATAATACCGGAGACATTTTTCCATACAAATCCTACTGTTATTTTTATTTTATGGTTTGAGAAATGCAACAAAAAACAAAAGACCTTAAGTTTACAACTGCAATAGTGTCTGACATTGTTTATCTGTGATATGCATTTTCTACCAACTGCCATCAAACATGTTGTGAGTAGTGTTGCAACTTTCTGTGAGGACCGAGATAGTAGATGCACTTCATACTCTTTGCTGGAGTTTCTCCCTGTAGTAATTTGTAATTTCACATGTGTGAAAAATATAAAAAGTGTGACAACTTAGGATGGACCCTTGAGATGTATTTACCTACAATGTATGGTAGGGAGATTGTTTTAATCTCTTAATGGCGTTAATGAAGACTCACTGTCGAACCCATAGTTCCCAACTATGGGTTCGACAGTGAGCCCAACAGGAAAACTCCCACTGCTTCAGATGGCCAGTCCAGCCCTGTTGGCATGTTTTAACAAATGAGCTACCCTCCAAGGGATGCAGCAGTCTGGGCTGTACACTCTTTATAAACATATCCCCTTTTTTAAAAAAAGAAATGTTTTGGGCTTGACTGACTGACAGGCATAGATGGCATCTCTGTTTATTGTATTTGAGTGAACTTTATTTGACTTTGTTGCTGTTTCCTTATGGGTCAGCAGTGTTAAAGCTGGAACTAGGGATCCAACCAGTGTCTGTCAGTGCACTGAATGTGCATGCAAGAAAAATGTAGTATGTGTCTCCAAGAAGTCCATCACAAACTGTTTTAATGAGGTATGTGTAGGTTGTGTTAGTGTGTATTATGGGATCAGGACGCGGCTTAAATTTACTTAAAAAATGTACCCATGCTGTGTGCTATTCCACAGTGTTGTTTCAACTAAAAGAGCAGATATCCAAGATATTGGAGGTGACAGTACACAACTGGTTTTGCACTGGTACTGCCTTGCCTTTGCACACCATGAACACCACATACTACACATCATTCTCTTTAATGTTACACACAAACCATCTATGCATAGTAGCCCCCCCGACACACACCCACGGTTCCTTGGCTTGCTCGCTAACAGTTGCATCTCTCACCACTTAATGTCACAGGCCCCAAACAAGACATCTGCACTAGTTTCTGTCTCTTCCAGCCTGGCCCCAAGAGATAGGAAAAAAAGAGGGAAAGAAGGGACAAACCAAATGTATACATTAGCATACAACTCTCTAATAAGAGTCTCCAGCCACAGTAGCGGCTCTGTGAGACTATACTTACTGTAAGCACAGCTGTGTTTTAAACTAAATGGATGTTTAGCAGATATTACGCTTGTTTAGCATGTTAGTATGCTGACATTTGCACTAAACTCAATGTTCAGCTGAAGCTGATGGGAATGTCATTAGTTTTGTAGGCATTTGGTCATAAACTGGGCAAGGGATCATTTTCAAGTAAAACCACAAATGTCAACCTAATGGTGGCACTAGAAGGAAAGTCACCAGAGTAGTATGAATACATCATCTGGGAACCATGTTCAAACAAGGTTTGTACAAAATTTCACCAAGTAGATGTTTTTGTTATGTCATATCACTGGATATTTCACTGAAAATATAGAGTTAGTAGGCTTTATCTTCTGGGGACCATGAATGTCTGTATCAAATGTCATAGCGATCCATTCACTAGTTGTCGAGATATGTCTGGACGAAAAGTGCTAGACCGACCATCAGACCAACATTAGCATCTCTCGTGCCACATTACCAGGATAGCTATATATTATGTTTATGCGCTACTAATTTGTAACATAATATATGTTTTGAAAGAAGGTATTGCTGCTCGCATTGCTTTTTTTATCAATATTACAAGGAAACATTTTCAATGAACATCTGCAAAGATGCAAAATGTTTGCACTGAATGTATCTGAATTACAATCACTGACAACGTATTTCATGTGTTTTTCTTAAAAAATAATTTGTAGCATGATGGACATTGGTTGCCTAGGCAACTCAAAGCACTTGGCAAAGGTTAGATGAAGATAGGGGACCTGGATAAATACTGAAGAGTGTTCTATGCTGAGTTGAAGCACAAGACAGGATGCGTTTACTTTTTCAATAACTGACCCAAACCACAATCTTTTCAAAATCTTAATAAATGTTTTTTAGTTGCCTACACATATGAATACATGTAAAGGTCCTCTACTCTGTACACCAAACATCCCCCCCGCCCACGTCCCTACAGAGCCTGTGAGGTACATGCATGTCACACTTCAAACTATTTCATAGTATATACAACAAGCGTAGTTTATTGGAGGCAGGGTTGGTACATACTATTTTAACGTGCAATGTTGAATTAACACCTTTCAGTATCAAGTGGCTGTTGTTGCTGCATGTTGTGAGTACAATTACAGGTTTCACACAAGTGTTTTTTTCAAAACCAATTTTGGATACTTTAAACATTCAAATGCTTGTTTACAGAAAATTTCTTAAAATTATATGAACCAGAGGAAGGGGTGAAATGAAAACAGGCAAAAGAAACTATAGTTGAATGCTTTTCCAGTGCTGTCACCTAATCAAAGAACCCAACATTCCCCACTCAACAGCAGTAATTATCTAAAAGATAATCAGTGGCTTTTTACATGTCAATCATGGAGAAAACACTCCACATACAAACGCATATCGACTTCCACACACACATGCACACACCCACACAAATATCTCATGACTGAATGTTGCACCCAGCATGTTTCCTGGTATTTGACATGCATTCTGCTCTATCCAGCTATATCAAAACATGTCATTTGGGGAGGCAGAAAAAAAAAACAAATCAACCCCCGCCCTTCCTTTTCCCAAACACACACCTGCTTCTTATAGCAAATAGACATCCACAAAACATCCCTTTCCCATCAGGATATGAATGTTGTTTATAGATTGCACCAACTCCATACAGACATCTTAATTGCATGTACTCTAGCAGCAAGATTTCATGTAATTACAATCCCATCATTGCAACTGCTAGTCTGGTACAGAGAGTGGAACAGGGGCTGCTGGAAACAGTAGCATTGTGTCATGTGTGTCAAAGGTTCCTGTAACTACAGCATGCAAATATAGTAGTTCGTGCATAGATCATTTAATTAATTAATTAATTAATTAATTACATACTGAATAGTTTAACATTTTAGGAGATACGCTCATTTGCTTTCTTTCCAAGAGTAGGAAGAGCGCGTTAAGTACAAAGACAGAGTCAGGTTGTGATTAGCCTAGCTTAGCATAAATACTGAAAGCAGGGGGAAACAGCTAACCTGGTTCTGTCCAAAGTTTAAGACTGCTCTGTAATTGAGTCATATACTCAAATCTTCTCTGTGTGCTAAGTGGAGAGAATGATGCAGTACGAACTAGCTGGGAGCAGCTAGCAAAAGAGAAATGTGACTAAATTAGAGGGTAATGGTCTGTAAACACCTCCAAACTGTGACAGATTGTTAAAACACAATGTATACCGTAATTCCTTGAATGAAAGCACATAGTCAATTAAGTTCCCGGGCCTCCAGTAACGGCCGAGGGTGTGGTTGACATGAACAAATAAAGGCCTGCCCTCAATATAGACATGGGGGAAAAAAACAGGCTGGATTAACCAACTGGTACCTGTAATATAATGTGATTGCTTATTAAGCGTGATGTACATTTCCAATGTTTTAATTTGAAAAGTCAACAACATAATAATGCTGTTTTCAACACTGTTGTTCTGGATTACACATCTAAAGTGTAATTGTCTGATTTCAGTCACTGCAGGCGTGTGCAGACAATCTGTGTGTTGTAGTAATGTACAAGTGCCAAAAGATGGCGGCAGATACATTTCAAGCGCCGAAAGGGAACTTTGCAAGTCAGTTCGTTATCCACAACTCGCTTCCTGCGAATGTTACACAATAACAGCTTTGTTAAGAAATTAAGGATAAGAGTTTCTTTCCACTGAAATGCTAGAAGGCTGTTAATTTGAAACTGATACAGGAAGTGTTGCGTAACAGCATGATGCAGTAACTTCAACAGGGCAAACAGGAGTGGATCAGAATGAGGCTTTGTACTAAAATATGAACAATTCTACTCATCAAACAAAGGGAATTAGAAACAAAGGCCTGCATTTAATACAAGCCTGTCTGAACTGCCGAAGGCCTGGTTCCTTCGGCAGTTCAGCTAAATAAAGGCCCCGGCCGCTATATGAGGAATTATTGTATTTCAATTTCTACTTGTGTTAAATATAGAAGATGAGATGTGTAACTGTCAAGGCTTTGGAGTTGCTGGAAGGCATGTTTGATGTAGCTTGTATCAACAATAACTTTTTACTTTTGCTATTAAGCAATTCATAAAGTTTTTCAGTAATTACAGTAATGAGTAAAGATTAATTTATTGTATTTTTTATGGAACATGCCCAACACTGTTGTCTGTACAGAGATGAAAACTAAATGAGCAGTACTTCATTATCACATTTCTTTTACAAGACACCTAAACGATAAGTATAAGCAAATAATTTATCTATCTACCATTTGCCTTTTGAATCCAGGCTGTCATTGTTAGCACTAGGTTACCGACCATTGAAACTGCCTCTACAATCACAATTTGTTGTTTTTACTTTTCTGTTCATCTATGAATTATACAAACATGTGTAATTAACACCGATTTAGAGGTGTTGATAGGTGTGTTTTAGGACAGAGCCACCAATCTTAAACTAGGCTAAACACCTCCTGACTCTGTACTTAATCCTAGGTTCAATATCAATCTTCCAATCTTACTTTGAAAAAGCTAATAACTTCTTTCCAAGAACTATTGAACTATTCCTTGATCTGTTGAAAAATATATATAATTTTATAATTCATGCTAGTATCACTGATGTGCAAGTACACAGTGCAAACATATCACATGCTGAGAAGAGTAGTTTTCAACAATGATTCAGTGATTCTTACTGTTTTCCTCCTTACTTGCTTATGAGATTCTCACTTAGCGCTCAATAGCCTTTGATCTCACAGCAACATGTAATGTGGAAATGCTTCAGTAATGATTACTAGGTACAGACTGTAAATATTTGATGATATTTTTTAGGCTTGTCCATGTGTAGGGGGTGTGTGGGTGTGTGATTGTGCATATCCCAGGCTTGTGTTTGCATGTGAACATGTGTTAGTGAGGCCCAAGTGGCAGCGATAAAGAATGCATCCTGAAGCAGAGAGAGAGAGAGTTTCTGTGTGTGTGAAAGAACTCTTTCATCTTCACCCCAGAATCCCTGGTGAGGCCTTCCATGCCAATCCATTTCCTGGAGTTGGCTTCAGTCTCACCCAATGGGACGACACACACACACACACACACACACACACACACACATACACACACACACGTACACACAAAGCTGGCTCGCTTCACCCCACTGTGAAAGCTCTGCAATCTTGCTTCTACCCACAGACAGACACTCACAGACGCACACACTCCGCCCGTTGGGATGAGCGTGAGGAAATGGCAGGCAGCAGCTGGGGGGGTCCCTTCGCTCCTCTACTGAAACTGTAGCACCCCAGAGGCAGCCCCTCGCCCCATCTTAACACTTTGTGCCTGCATGTGCATTTGTGTAGGTGTGCGTTTGTGCGCTGGCAAATTTGTGTGTGAATGGGAAAGTGTGAAGCCGTCTCCCCTGATCGCCACCAGTAGTACCTGTAGTGCTTTCCTCGTGCTCCCAGCATCCCCGTGTGTGTGTGTCTGTGTGAACGTGTGTCCTTTTAAGCTTCCAGAAAATACAAAAACAGAGAGATAAACAGGGCTGGAGTGGTGAAACAAATTACACAGACCTAAAGAGTGGCCTGCACGCTGGAACAACTTCAGGCGTGTGTCGACGAGTTGCATTTGTGTTTCAGCTTTTTCTGTCCTGAGTGTGCCTGTGTGTGTTTGGTGTCACAATCAAATCCACCTTTTCGAACCCTTTTTGTGTGCATTAGTGTGTGTGTGTGTGTGTGTGTGTGTGCGCGATACTAACCGCAGGCGTCCAAGTCTGTTCATTAGCAGGCTTAGCTAGCAGAGGGAAGCATGTAAAGATGACTGCTATTAATTTAGCATCTCACTGGCCTCCCTCCCTCTCTCGCTCTCTCGCTGCACACACACACACACACACACACACACACACACACACACACACACGGAGATGACTGCCAATTCATTAAGTGAACGTTTGGAGCCCCAGACTGTACCAACTGGTAGAAGCTAACTAATCTGCACTGCGCCAGTGGAGAGAGAACGAGCCAGAGAAACAGATAACATTCACCGAGGGGGACATTCAGCCTCTGAAAACAACTATTAACATCAACATTTGGGAAGGCCTTAACTTCAGAAAGATAAACACACACTCACAAGTGCTGGCATTTGGTTTGTGAATACAAATCATAAAACATACGGGGAGTCGGAAAGCAGTGGCTAGGTGTAGAGTGGCTTTATGTGGCTTTGGTCCATGTTCTTCGGTAAGTGCTGTAGGAGAAATCCTCACTCGCTGTTTATTGTCCCGCAGTTTCTTAATCTTTGCTGTGTTTGCTCTCCTGTGGGAGGCTCTGATTTGATGGACAATATAGTCTGAGGACAAAAGCTGTGCTTGTATGCATGGCTCAATGAGGCCTGCTCTAGGCAACACATGCAGATACACGAGCAGGGCCTGCTTAAACTGTACTGATAACAGTTAATGACCCCAGATTGACTAACTCTTAGTTGTATTTTGTCAAGGTACTCTTACTTCCAGGTCCAATGGCTGGATGTGCCCGCAACCGTCCTAATATTGGGTATTATCTGTGTGCCAAAGCCTTATGCCTCTGTGCCATAGACCCCCATTATCATCCATACTAACTATTATATACACAGTGTTTTGTTTGAAAATGAACTACAATTACAGTTTTCACTGTAATAAAGGTCACTACAAGGAAATGGTATGGCTCTTTGATGTGTTTTAAAAGTTTTTGGGACAACAGTGTTCTATAGCACAGAGGCATAACCCATGTGTACACAGTCTAAACTGGTTAGTAGAATAAATTCACTGGACTTCTTAATAATAATAAAAGGTCAGGATAATGGCTGCCTTGTCCTTGAAAATGATAAACTCATTAAGACATGTAGACACGTACTCTGACAGCTACCCTGCTCTGAGAACACAAGGTAGAAAGTTGTATTTTTTGTCACTGTGGCTGCATGTTTTTTTTGTGTGAAACCGCCAAGCCTCATTGACAATAGGTGCATCTCCACTTGGTTTTGCTGTGAATGTACCAACACTGCTGTCACGTACCCTGCTAACCCGTTGCTGCAGTTACAATTATGGGATGTAAATCCCTTAAGAACATTTGAGCATATCCAGTCTTGAGCCTGTGTGTATCCATGTGTAAGTCGCCTTCACCATCTCCATAGCCGTGCTAATCACCCTCGCTGCCACTCACTCTCAAAGTCTTAGTGGCCCTCTGTTGAAAGCTGCAATCCGCAATTCAAATAGAAACAGAAAATGGTGTTGCAGCCACATTAAGCAGCTCAGTGAAGCAGTGGCCGTCTGAAACAGGGCACTCTGATTTCAGAGGGGTAGGTCATTACTTTGCTAATCCTACTGAAATCTAGCTTATAGGTTAAAATTAATATTCATGCTACAACAGCTTTAACGTTTAGCGGCAGGGCTGACTCATGACATGCATGTGCAGCAACGTTAATGGCGAGAAGGCAAGGTAGAGGAGTTCAAGCTAGGACAAAGGTTATACTGCGATCTTTTCCTTTTATGTTACTGTGGAGTAGCTTTTACAGAAAAAGATAGGATGGCAGAGCTGCTGTGGGAAGGTTTCACCTTTCAGCATGTAATTAACAACAAGAACTAGCTCTTCAACTTATGCAAACGTTGACAAACTTCTAATGTTAATATTTCATAGCGAGAGTAAGGCAGTGCTTGCACAACACGTATTTGATCCTCCTTGGTTTAATCACTGTCTTCCAAAGCAAAGCCAGATGCTTGATTTTTCATTCATTGTTTATTGTTTGGGTTTATCATAAAACCATAGAAAGCCACTGCCATGAATATCCTTCTCAGTGACTGGCTCTACAAATTTCCAACTTCACTGCGGGTGAACACATTTCTATCGTTCGTTTTCTGACGTGCAACCCGATTGAGCGAAACATGAGAAACAGTCAATTTCACACCACATTCATCGGCGAACATCAGGAAACTCAGTTTATTAGCAGTGAATCCCAAATGAAGACTTACAACGTAATGAGGGCGGGTCCTCACAAGTGTAGCTGCTTCTTACACTCAACTTGACCTCTTTAAAGCCCACTGAGACGGCACTTTTCTGCTGGTAAATCATTGCCATGGCTGTACGTACCAAAGACTATCATCTTTCAAATACATCAACCATGAGAGCATGTCTGAAAGGGCCATTAAAATGTCCACTGATTTCGGTGTGTGTTTATGGGCATGCCTAAGAGAGCTCGAGAGGTGGCGAGAGAAACAGACAGAGAGACACTGAGAGAAAGAGAGAGAGAGAGAGATCGGTGCGTAATATACATAATTAACTGGATGGTGCTGAGAGTAAGATGAGGGCAGGGCATCTTTAAAGCTTTGTCAGACCATACTGACCTTGGTAACAAAGGCTTTTTGCCCAAAGTTATTAACAATAATTGGACCTAATTATATGATGTATAAAAAGAGGAGGAAATTGCAGAGGAGTGTTCAATTGAACTGACATTACAAAGACTGCAAATGGCACAATAACAGGTCAAGTGGAACCAGCGCTCTGTGTGTTTGTGTGCATGTGCATCTTTGCATGGATTTGGATGTGGGCCTGAGCCACGTGTCGTTATACCTCAGGCTTTTGAAAAAGTAAAGCTTTGTGGCATCATTATAGCACAGCAGGTCACAAACGTGTTTCTGCAAGAAAGAGTAAGAAGATGGAAATCACAGATGAATACACCGAATAGGTGTGAATCAGCCATTTTCGGACAAAACACAGAACTGATTTCATTACAACACACCTTTGCGAAAACCAGGCAATGCTTCACCTCTGATTAAAATAAGGTGAAAATGAATTATTGCCATGCATAAAAATATCATTTTCAATGTAGGAAAAGAACAGGCACAGTCTTGAGCTGCAGCTGAGATG
>JAVQJF010043416.1:0-31992 GCA_036023855.1 Gadopsis marmoratus
GGAGTTTGGCACCTTAGGTCGGTGTTCTGATTCCAGCCTCCTGTCCACATGTCGAAGTGTCCCTGGGCAAGACACTGAACCCTAAGTTGCCCCCAGTTGTGCATCTATCCTGACCTGTCCCTGACCAAGACAGGACAGGGATGTGCACTGGAGCTGGTCCCCGGTTGCCATAGAAGGCTGACCACTGCTCCAGCTCCCCTTGGCCGGATAAGTCAAAAGCAGAGGATACATTTCAACGTGTATGTGTGTGTTTGAGCTGTTCTCTGCATATGTGTATCATGATTGACCATTAAACGACCGAACGGTCCAATTATTAACTTAATAGGTTAGATATCAGTGTTCACAACTTGTTTCTTCTGCCCCCAAGAGGCCAAAATAATTCAGTAATTGCAGGTTTAAAAAAGATTTTAAATAAATTTAAACATACTCTTAAAAAATGACAAAAATAAGTACATTAAAGGAATAGTTGGACATTTTGGGAAATATGCTTATTTGCCTTCTTGCCAAGAGTTAGATATCGCTCACATTCCTAGCATAGCGTAAAGACTAGAAACAGCTAACTTAGCGCTGTACAAAGGTAAATAACAAAACCAACTCCCAGCACGTCTAAAGCTCATTAATCAACACATTTACACTTCTGTTTTTGTACGGATAAAACAAACAAGGTATTACATATTAATTACTGAGCATTACACAGTTTCCCTGTTTACAACCTTTTGCTGAGCTAAGCTAACCGACTGCTGGCTGGATTTACCATATAATATAGGCATGCAAATGGTATCCAACTTCTCATCTAATGCTCAGCAAGAAAGGAAATAAGCATATTTCCCAAAATGTCCAGCTATTCCTTTAAAGGTTGCTACCAAAGTCACAAAAAGTTGTTAATAGTTGCTTTTGAAAACCAAATCATGCATTCTTTGATGCAATAACTGGTTTATTTCGCACAGCACATTTTCTAAAACAGTATTTTAGACTGAAAGCTGTGATTTAGTAAGCATACTTGCATAGAGAGATTTGTGGATTATTCTCAGCAGCATTTCAGATTCCTCTGCCTCACACGGGGCATGTTAGGGTTTCCAGCTGCTGTTTCATGCTCCGTTCTCTATGCCATGCAATTATGCTGGTTCCCACCGGAGGTTTGGATTGGGTGGAGCTCAGCAAGGAGTAAGCCCAGGCATTAACTGCTCCTCACTGAGCATAACTTACATAAATCCACAAATACAGTTAGAACAAATACAAAAGCTAAGGCGCACACAAACATACTGCACCAAACGCACAAAAGAAAATAAACCATGAAAATAGTTCTGTAGGAAATGGCATTCCTTAACTGGATAAGGCACAAAGAGACACCACCCACAATTCTGTAACTGATTCGCATGTGAAATCACTCACTGTAATAATGTCTGCTACGTACAGTGAGGCTTCACGGATCTGAGGGATAAACAGATTTATGTTCAATAAACAGTAGAATCTTTGAAACCCTTTCACAGACAAACATCAAATTGTCCCAAGGCAAAGAGAACAGATTTCAAATGTAGCCCCTGAAGACATTCTGAGCTTTTCCTCTTTTATCCGTCATGGTAATGCTTTTATTTCATTTCATAGCTTAGAGAATATGGGGCTGTATCCCGAAAGAAAGAAAGAAAGAATATTAAAGTAAAAACTAAATCAAAACATTTAATTGATATGGTTAATGTCTACAGTTCAGATGTTGGGAACAATGTGCGGAGACCTGGACAGACAGCATGTTTCAGGGTGTCTTTGCTTGTGACAACAGAGTCGTTGTGAGGGAAGGCTGGTAATGCCTGGCACTGAGGCTGCAGCCCCGCCAGTGGCTGTCCAGGCACTCTGCACAGTCGCCTGCCCTGGATGGACTTTATTTTGTGGTCAGCAGCGCCCTCTGATGTCATGAGCCTGAGTCACTGGGCAGAATTGTTTGTTAGTGTGGTGTTGGTTTCTTATCTGTTGTTTGTGCATGAGTTAGTTCAGTGCAAGAAAGCACAATTTTCTGAGATGAATTTCCAAATCAGTCTCAAACCGACATGGTTAATTCTCACACATCAGACTGCATCTGAAATGATATTAAGGGTGCACTCAGATTTTACACACGAAGATCAGTTGACATGTTGCAAGGAGTCAGCCTGTGAAAACAGTATAATGTCTTCTGTGGCTCCGACAGAACTTTATACAGTCTGAGCAAATAACCCCGATGATGTCATTAGGGATATCTGGGATTGGACGTGAGACTTCTAATGTTTTTGATGGAAAGTTCATGTTATAAACTGGATGCAGACGTTTGAAAGATGTTGGTGTTTACCAGGCAGGGAGCGTTAATTTGCTATTAAGTTGCATTATGGGAATTTTAGGATCCAGTCAAGCTTGACTCAAGCTATTTTCATGACCATTCCTTTTTAATCTGTCTCTCCAATCTAATGGAAGTTCAATACTAAATCACTAGAGTACCCCTTTAAAGGTGTTCGTCTTCTGTGTCTTCACACAAATGTTTCTCTACACGACACTAATGTATTTTGTTCTGCTGTTTGTATTCAATTTGGCTTTGATTTTCTTTCTTGTTCCTTCGTGCTTCAAGAAAGTCTCAGCACTGGTTGCTGTTTAGAAACTGCCAGAATATAAACACCCTCCCACACACACACACAGCCACTGACACACGAATGCATGCACACACATTTCTCCCTGCATCCTTGATGCCTCCTTGTCTGCCCTCACCACTGCAGCAGCTTGACATGACTTCACACCCGATAAGAACTCCACAGAACATGGCAGTATAATCTTCCCTCAGCACTGATGTGAGCCTTTGCCCCCACACCTCCTTGCCACTCTCTCCCTCCCTGCTGTTGTTTTAAGATCTTCTGCTTGTGCAATAGTAAATAATTCATTGTCAGCGAACGCTGCCTACAGGTCCTAGTGCGGAGACAGCAGCCTTGCTCGTCATTCCTGCAGTGTGCACTCTGGCAGCAGCTCCTGAGAGACAGAGAGAAAGATTGCACAGGTCCAGGGAAGCTGCAGAGCACCCACACCCACCGAGCACACAGAACTACCCTTACTCCCCCTCCTCCCTCTCTTCCTTTCTCTCTCACCCATCCTCTCTCTCTCACATGCTGTTTCTCTCAGCCCTGCGCTGAACACTATCGGAACTGCTGGGGTCGTAGGCAAGCTGACCGTCGCCTCTCAACAAACCACTTGCCACTGAGGAGAAACTTCAAGAAGCTCAGTCACATGGCTTCAATTTCCCCCTGCCCAAGCATGCTGGAGCCCGGACAGAGATGGATGAGGCTGATCTGCTTGTTCGTTCTGTGTCTGTGTCTCTGCCTGCCGAGGGAATCAAATGCCAGGAGAGCCCCCAAGATACCCCGCTGTCCTGCGACCTGCTCCTGCACCAAAGACAGTGCCTTCTGTGTGGATACCAAGGCTATCCCCAAGAGCTTCCCCCCTGGAATCATCTCTCTGTGAGTCCAACATTTGTATGTGTGTGCCTTTCACTCACCAAAGGCATCTTTTTAAAACCTGCATGGAGTCTTAGCAATATGCACAGGCTGATACAGATGGCTACAGCACTGATGTCACCCTCCATTATGTAATGATACACGAATCCTTAGTTGTCTTTTAATTACCTAAAAGTGAATATAGGAATGTTTCCTAGTTATGTTTACTTTATACAATGTGTCGTTGCTTTGGCAGTGAGACGTATACCAGACAGCATGATTTATTAATAATAATAATAATAATAATGTCCCTTTACTGTACCATATGATGAACTTAGCTGAGGGAGCACAGCAGTAAAATCCTGTCAAGCTACAGGGAGAAATACTAACAATAGATTCCCCTCTCACTGCAGGAGACCTGCTATTCCTCTGAGAGATTTAATCTTGAGGAAGGTACAGTGATGAAGCTCAGTAAATGGAGCACATATAATGAAATGGAAAGCTTAACACTTGATGGGGGGGGTTATGTTTTGCTGAGGAGGTTACAAGGTGCTCCCTTTCATTTCATACTGACCCCCATCATCCTTGGATTGAACATCGAGTTTAAACAGTCAAAGGAATTCCAGGCCGGTGGAGGTGCCCTCATTTCACAACACATAAGTAAAGAAATGAAGAAGGAACTTGTGTGCCCTAGTTTTTTAAAGATTTAGCCCTTGTTGATATTTCAATTGCAAGGACAGCCCTGTCCTGAGAGAAGAAGGGCTTCAGAAGAATTCAAAATTAAACAGTTAATGTTGTGATGAAGACATTTTCAGGGTTCGCACAGTCTTGAAAGTTGCTTGAAAAAGGCTTAATTTTAACTGTCATGTTTTCAAGCTTAGGAATATGTTTGAATTCAGATAAACTATAAACCAAAAATCATTCAATATTTCAAGTGAAATAATCCCATCCTCATATTTGGATGTTGTCTCCTGGCATCTCCAAATAAAGGAGATGTTTTTCTGTTCATCGGCCATCTGCTCTCAGATGATTGCTGTAGGAATTCTGTAAACTTTGTTTTTTGCAATTGCATCTATAGTAACATGTTAGATGTGATAACATTTTTGGTTTAGGTACCTTGAAAGTGTTGGAAAAGTGCTTGAATTTCATCTCTCTCATCAAGAAGACACATCTGATGATACCTGATGTTGTTTGTCTGAACAGGACGATGGTGAATGCAGCCTTCACTACAATCCCAGAGGGCGCTTTCTCGCACCTTCACCTGCTGCAGTTCCTGTGAGTGTCTCGACGCCCAACAGAACACAGTCACAAGTTTTAAACCTCAGAAGCTCTTAATTCTCTCGCCCGACCACAGTGGCCCCGATTTAAAAATTCAGTCACAACTATTAATGTCACAAACGTGCTTTCAATACAGCCGATGTTGCAGGGCACGCAGACATCTTTTGTTTGACAGTGACAATGAAAGGACTTGAGCTACTTGAGCTAGAAATGAATGGTTATTGAAAACAGTGGTGACATAGCAGTAATAAGAGTAAAGTGGCTCTGTATCAGTGTCATTGCCAATCACTGACTCCCTTCAGCTCTGCTCTGCCAGACAAAGGGCCCGTTTATCTACTCACATGCTGCCATGAGCGTGTGCTCATGTCTGTGTGTGTGTAGACCTGCGTGTGTTTGTGCAGACTACAAATGTATTTACTGTATGTATTTTCATTAGATTAGCTCGCATTTCCTGTGAGTGTTTTACGTGATTGAGACCATAAGAATTTTTAGCAATGTTTGATTTAAAGAGCATCTCTCATTTGCTCATAGCTCTTTTTAGATATTATAATGGCAGCCAGTTGTTTAGATGTTGCCCTCTACATGTACTACATTATGACTTGATCGTTGTTGCCGCCTCCTTGCAGGCTCTTGAACTCCAACACATTCGCCATGATTGCTGATGACGCCTTTGCTGGTCTGTCTCACCTGCAGTACTTGTAAGTGCCTCACTTAAACATGAGCTACTGCTCCTTCAAAAATGAATGTGTCTAGTCTTTTAACTTGTTGCATTTTGGTGTGCCTGAGTTTTTAAAATACTGACAAAAAATGTACTTGTGCATTAGGTATATGTACTGACAAAACCCTTTTGCTTGGGACAGTTTTAAAGTGAGACTATGTAACATTTGAAAGAAGAAATAACACATACTTTCTATTACAAATGGAAAGTTAAATTCATAAGCAGTTAAACTTACCCTTGCTAAGTTGTTCATTTTAGCTGATGTTAACAAACTTTGAATAAATACCACTGTGTAACTGACATACTGAGTCAGTTTGCTGACTTTGACTCTTCCTTACTTTACCTACTAGTTTAGCATTATATTTTAGCATTTACCATTACGCTGTAATTGTTTTACAATAGTTACATAAAGCAAAGTTTTCAGCAGATTTTCAGTTTTGCTTTTCATCGTTTCCTGTCATTCACTTTTGTGAATGATTAGGTAGGTTTATTTCTCTGTTAAGTGCATAGAAGTGCACTGTAGAATTTCCAAATAGGACTCTGCAGTATGGGGAAGAACGCCCAAAGTAAAACTGAAAATAAATCCTCCTTTGACAGCGAGCAAACTACCACTGCTGAAAATGCCATTCGGTGAATTGATGGGCTTTAAGAAGTAGTTAGCTGATGGCTTGGAGTGTGCAGCTTTCCGTGATGGCCATGCCTCAGGCTGCTTGCTGTGTTTGGCTTTGGCTGCAGCCCAGCCATCAGGCCTCGCTGCATCACTGCCACGACCATCGCTACCCGCTATGCATGCTAATAAAATCGGATTTTCATATCCCGCCACCTCCAAAGAGTCTGCACATGCTGTATGTCCTTCACTATCAATAGACAAAATGAAGACAGGACAGGATCAAATGATGCTGACACATAGACCTTTGTAACACTCAGTCTCGTTTTCATCACATAAATCGAAGGCATAAAATGAGCTTTTGCCATTAAGTGTCATTTCATGTTTTACTTCTTCCTTCACAGTTAATACACTGATTGTATTAGTCAAGGATATGTTAAATACAAACTAAAAATGATAAATGTTAACTGTACTGTCACGCAGACTCATTCCTGACTGTAAGTCCACCAGATACAGACTGTGCTGTTACTGTAGTCATTGCTGTTTACAGTCACATTGTACCCTGCACTGACAACACAACCACCTCTCCAAACAAGGACGACATTCTATAATACTGGCTGAATTTCAGAGTTTGTCATCACTGTGTGACATATGAGTGCTCCGTTCTCTTCCCAGGTTTATTGAGAATAATGACATCCAGGCTCTGTCAAAGTTTACCTTCAGAGGACTCAAATCCCTGACTCATCTGTAAGTACATTGTGGAGCTCATAAGATGGAGAAATTTTCACTTTGCACAACAGACTGAGCTATTTGATGGAGCTGAGAATACATTTACAAACCAGAACATTTGAAAAAGACTTGAGCAATTAGAGACCACAAGCAAGACACGATGATGATTATTTCTTCTTATGGGCTTTTTTCAGATCTCTCTCAAACAACAACCTGCAGCAGCTGCCAAGAGATCTCTTCAAACATCTAGACATTCTCACGGATTTGTAAGTGTGCCTTCACTGAAACCAAAAGAGTGTGTTGCTGACACCCCGACAGCTTTGACCCTACAATCTGTCACTACAAAACACTGGTTTGCTGGGGTTCCCTGAGGGTTTAGTGGACTACCACACTTGCCTGCAAAACTGTCTGGCTCGAGTGTGTGGTTTGTTTCTGACTCACACCATACTGATGCACTTCTTTTTGTCCTGTTTGGTTTGGAAGATTTATATTAGAGATTGAGATTTTATCTCTTCCCTATCTGTTGCTCAGAGACCTGCGGGGGAACTCTTTCCGCTGTGACTGTAAAATCAAGTGGCTTGTGGACTGGATGGAGAAGACCAACACTTCCGTTCCTGCCATCTACTGTGGAAGCCCCTTTGAATTCCAGGGACGCAGAATCCACGATCTCGCGCCACGAGACTTCAACTGCATCAGCGCAGGTTTCACCTCGTCTCTTTAGAACATTTTGCCAAAGGTGGTGTCATGCCAGAACGTCTTGGTTAACAAGTATTGTTATTCTGCGTTGTCTTCCTATAGATTTTGCTGTTTATGAAACCTTCCGTTTCCACTCTGTGTCAGTGGAGTCCTATGAGTTCAATGGAGATCAGTTCGTGGCCTTTGCTCAGCCTGATTCCGGGTTCTGCACCTTGTACATATGGGATCATGTGGAGTTGGTCTTCAGGGGGTTTCATAACATTACCTGTAAGTTGCCGGCTATGAAAGAATAAATATTGTATCATTCTATGTTTAAAGAATGAATCCTAATGGCTTTTCGGCTTCTGTGTACCTCTCTTGAAGCTCGCTCTGCCGTGTACTGCAAACCAGCGGTGATAAACAACAGTCTTTACATGGTTGTGGCTCAACTTTTTGGTGGATCTCACATCTACAAGTATGGCTTGCAATTTAATCTTGCAAACAGCTAAGTGACCTGTTAAAAAAAAAAAACATGACGTCAAAGAAATGCTTGAAATAAGCTATTTTGCCTTGTTGAGTTAGATGTGAGGATAAACACCACTCTCACATCTATGTGGTAAATATGTCGCTGGAGCCAGCAGAATATTAGCTTAGCCTGGCTCTGTCCAAAGGTAACAAAATGTACATACCAGAAACATAAAGCTCACAAATTAACACATTATATCTTGCTTGTTTAATCAACAGAAATCGGGGTGTTTGACTATTTCTTGGCTGGGACCAGTAACTTCCCCGAGTCACTGCTGGTTGCCTGGCAACTGCTCCCCACCAAGAAATAGTCCGGCACACAACCCCTGCTGGCTGAAGCTTTATATGTAGTGTAAAGACACAAGATTGGTATCGATCTTCCTTTCTAACTCTCGACAAGCAAATAAACACATTTCACAAAATGTCAAACTATTCTTTTAATTATGAAAAGCTTTAGCAATACTATGACAACCTTTATGTTATCACAGGTGGGAAGAGGACCCGCAGCGCTTTGTAAAAATCCAAGATATTGACACCACTCGTGTGAGAAAGCCCAACTTCGTGGACACCTTTCAGCTGGATGGAGAGTGGTACTTTGTAGTAGCAGACAGCTCCAAGGCAGGCTCCACCAGCATTTATCACTGGAACAGCAATGGTTTCTACTCCCATCAGTCCCTCCATCCCTGGCATCGTGACACCCATGTGGAGTTCCTTGACGTTGGGGGAAAGCCCCACCTCATCCTCTCCAGCGCCTCCCAGCCGCCGGTGGTTTACCAGTGGAACCGAAGCCAGAAGCAGTTTGCTTTCTACTCCCAAATCACAGAGCTTGCAGATGTGCAGATGGTTAAGCACTTTTGGGTGAGGAAAGTTCTTTACCTTTGCCTCACACGCTTCATTGGTGACTCCAAGATCCTCCGCTGGGAAGGGCAGCGTTTCATAGAGATCCAGACTCTTCCCTCCCGGGGCTCGATGTCAGTGTATCCTTTCACAGTGGGCCTCCGCCAGTACCTCATTCTTGGAAGTGATTTCTCTTTCTCCAGAGTATACCTATGGGATGACCTCACTCAGCGCTTTCAGCCCTTCCAGGAGCTCAACATGAGAGCCCCGCGGGCATTCAGCTTGGTATCTGTTGACAACAAGGACATGCTGCTGGCTGCCAGCTTCAAAGGCAACACCCTGGCCTACCAGCACCTGGTGGTTGATCTCAGTGCCAAGTAGACATTACAGCCAGAGTGAATGGAGGTGTTTCTGTGCATCTACAAACACGTGCCAAATAAATGAAAGACTGCAAAATGTTTAAGCCATGTAACTAAAGGTCGGCTCTTTCACATGATGTTTTAAGCGAGGCAACTAATTAAATGATTCATCTATTTTTAATGCACTGACCCGTAACATCTGAATGAAATGGTGTGATAATAGCATCAGTAACATGCCAACATAAGAGTCATGTCACTGCTGCATCACTGCTTCTGTTCTGCAAACTATATCTCGAGGCCAGTTACTTTTCAAAAGTATTGTATTGGATACTGTACTTTACTAATGTGAAAATAATGTGCATGTGCATCTACTGAGTTATTCACTTGATGAGAGTGGATATTGTAACTGGCTGTAAAACTATGAAGGTTTTGTAAGTTAATCTGTGTAGCATTTTGCATGGCACTATGGTTCAAATGATATAACTATGTAAACCAAGCAATACTTACCATTGCAATACTTTAAATCCTTGGTTATGTTTATCTTTATGAGATACCCATGACTTTTTTTTGTATGTAATGTTTGTTCTGCAATAATAAGATGGGATCAGAGCCAGCTTGAAGCACGAGCAAACGAAGCGAGGGACCCCAAAATAAACTGAACATGTGAACCTACTTAAGTATGACACTGTATATTTGTTTAGAATTTAAGTTTTTAAAGACATATTCCAAACGTCCCCAGCAGGTCGTGACAGAGAGAAAATGGTGGATGATAAATAATAAAACACAACTCCTGCAGCCACTAGCACTGAAAAACACTCAAACCACGCGCGTGTCCTGGGAGGAAAAGACAAGATCTCATGCGCAAAGATGCGTATGGACGGCGCAAACGCAATGCTCGTGGGCAGCTGCGAGGTGCGCTTGCTTTGATCTCCAGGGTGTTCGCGCGAGTGGTGTTAACGCATTTGCTCATTAAGGCCGATATCACCGCCTTCTCGCGCGGTTCCGAGTCATATAACGCGCGACCATGTGTTGTTATTGATATGTGCCCGTGTTAGCCAAATTTCAATGCATCATGGTGAAGTGAGGGTTTGCGTTGATAGCCGGCAGCGACATGTGAGCCACTGACCTGCATTTTCCCCTAACAGACGATATCCTAGCTTACAATGCCCTTGGCGCTAAGTGGTGAGTTTTGTTTCAAGTAAGAGTGAAGGCAGGTACAGTGGCTGCTGGAAGCTAACCTAACGCTGACTTCGCTCTAAGCTAGTTCGCCTTAGCTGCGGGAGCTGCCAGCTTTGCATAACTAGGAAGTCGATAGCTAAAGTTTAGACTTGGTTATTCCAAATGTCTAACTCCACTGAAATGACCCTGCCACCCGAATGGGGCGACGACGAGCGGATGGATTTCATGTTCTCCGACTTCAAGGAGAACAGAGATGTCAACACGACGGACTGGGACAGTAAGATGGACTTCTGGGCGGCTCTGGTCATAAAGAGCTGCAGGGACCGCGGCACAGTGTGTGTCAGCCTGCAGGAGCTGAACAAGACCTTTAGGAGGAAGGACAAATCCCCGCTGGGCTTGGCGACTGTCATCCAGTCCATGGCCAGGTAACTGTCACAGCTGCCTGTCTCTGCCTCTCTCGGTCAGTCTGGTTACATTGCCTGTATTTTAACTTCTGCCAGATGTGGGAAGATCCAGAGGGAGTCCGAGTTTGCTGCCAACGTGGACTGTGGCTGGCTGTCCTGGGGTGTTGGCCTGCTGCTGGTAAAGCCTCTGAAATGGACTTTCTCCACTATTCTGGGAGGCAGCGGGGTGCCTTTGGAGGAGTCCTTTGTTGTCATGGAACTAGTAAAGGTGTGTTAAACTCAGTGTCCGCGACGTGATTCAGATGCCCCACTCTACAATACTGTCATGATGCTATTGCCACCGTGGTTTTTGCTTTTTCTTTGTTATAATTATTCCAATAAGATGTTTGGCATTGATACAAATGGATTATGCACATTTAAATATAGTACGCATCTGCAAAAACAGAAACATAATGTATGCAAACTAGAGTCTGGACTACTGTAAAACCACAGGTATTATGAGCAAAGTTCAACTTGCAACCATGCTGATTAGTTTCTTTCCCTATTTGTGGTATTTCAATTGGACAACAATGTTTATAGGTTCTTTCTCTTCCAGGAGAAAGCAGCAGAATTGCTCAGGGTGTACCGGAGGAGTGAATTTGCGAGACGCTCCATCCTGTCATTTCAAGAGCTCTGGACTCTCTCCTCTGATGCCTGTGCTGATGAGAGCACCCTGTGCATGGCTCTGCTGCAGCTGCAGAGGGACAAGCAAGTAACCGTTTCGTTGCACGAAGGCGAGAAGGTAAAGTGTAACCTGCCATTCCACAAAACTGTTCATTCAAAGTCATTAAGAGACATTTTTTTGCAAGTCAGGACAAAGCCTGTTGAGAGAGAGTTTATCGTCTAACTGCAGGAATACTGTTAAATTTCATCTGTCTTTGTGTGTCCTTCTTTGCAGATTGTTAAGTTTTGTCAGCCTGGACAGGATCGCGTTTCTCCAGTCAGTGATGTGGATGTAGGCATCTACCAGCTGCAGCGCAGTGAGATCCTGCTGGAAGAGCGGGTGGAGAAACTGGGCCTTGAGGCTGACAGGTACATCAACTGAAATATGAACTTAAAGTAGATGTAGAATTAGAAGACTGCTGTATGCAAGGCAATCCATTTGGGAATAGACGGTGGTACTGTTATTTAAGATCGTGACATTTACAGTATGTGATAAAGTCAGGAGTATTAACTTGTTCCAGTTGTGAACCAGTTCTATGTGTGCATTTAAATTTGGCCTCCTTTTTCTCCAGGTATTGGACTAATAGTCAGAAGGAGCACATTGCATATAAATGGTTCTGAAAGTCCGACTTGTGATTTATGATCATTGCTAAAGCTGCTGTGCGTTATCTAAGTGCAGGTGCAAAGAGGAAGCAAGGATGCTTCTCAGAGAAGGGAAGAAATCGCAGGTACTAATAACCGTTAACTGCATTATATTGTGCACAACCCAGTGTCATAGCACTGGGCTCAGTTCAATATTCACCATCTATCCCCGCAGGCACTCAGGTGTTTAAGAGGCCGCAAAGGGGTAGAAAAGAGAGCAGACAACTTGTTCGCCAAACTGGAGTCCATCAAAGGAATCCTGGACAGAATAGCCCAGTCACAGACTGATAAGATGGTAAGAGGCAGAACGAACATAAATACTCTTTCTGCGCAGTTAGTTGTCTGTAGACCCGTTTTTTGTGTGCTGAACATGTTTGCAGGTTATGCAAGCATATCAGGCCGGAGTGGCAGCCCTGAGACTCTCTCTCAAGGATGTGACTGTGGAACGTGCTGAGAACCTTGTGGATCAAATCCAGGAGGTAGCTGTTTATTTTAAGACAATGGATTTTTTGTGTTTCATTACTTTAATTGAATCTTACACTTAAGCATCGTAATGTATCTTTTCTATTGTTTAACCAGTTATGTGACACTCAAGATGAGGTGAACCAAACCATATCCAGTGGCGTGACCAGCGCAGGTATGCCACACTGTTAGTGCCGTATCTTTAATATATTGTAAATATGAATATCAAGGAGAATTAAGTTTGTCATGTGTTTTTCTAGGTGAAGACATGGATGAGTTGGAGGAAGAACTAAAATCTTTGTTGGAGGAATCAAAGCCGGACTCCATCTCAGGTTTACCTGAAGTTCCAACGAACAGTCTGCGACCCTCTGGGGAGCGGGGCCTCTCAGGTGATGACCTGCTCAGTTCTCTGCCTGCTGTAACTTGCAGCCATGTGAATATTACCGCTGAGCAGCTGGAGGAAGAATTGAATCAGTTAACCCTTACAGATTCAGGTTTGTGCTTTCAGATTTTTCTTTTTTTTTTTTTCTCTCTCTGTTGGATTGTAATGTAACATGTAAGTAACACATGCTCACCTCTGTCCAGGCTTTCAACAGACGAAAATGACATCGCCGGCCAAGAGATTAGAGCCTGCACAGTGATGGCACAGGCAAAACATGGCCAGTTTGAAGCTCTGCATCACCATATCAAACCGCATCTCAAAAATGTTCCGTGAGACCGTTTATAGAAATAGCAGCTTATAAAAGTAGCAATTGCTGAGTCGTAATTTTGAAGGGCTGCAAAATCAATATCCGGATGAAAACAAGGCACTTTCCTTCATTTAATGAAAATAAAAGGCCTTTACTGTGGAAGCATGCCAAATGGATTTTTTAAAATAATTTTTCCTTGACAGCGTTTAGATCTGCTCTAGATGCTGCCATTAGGAATGCTTTTAATTTGGTGATATATTTGATAGTGAGAGAACAACTGTATTTGTGGTTTATCATGTGTTTGTTGATGTTTGTTAATGTCCTTCATTGGCAGTCCTGTAAAGTGTATTAAGTGGCCTTCTGAACTGTAAATATAAAACAAAGTGGAGAGGATATTATGCCAAATCATTTATTATAATCATTAGTATATTTAGTCTCAGGACTGAGAAGCCTACCTTAAGTGAGTTTAACCAAATATGTTCCTCAAAATAAAATTTATTTTAATCACTTGTCCGTTTGTATGCCGATGTCAGTCACTGTGTTTGAAGCAGAGATGGAGCTGAGGAGAAACAACTCTTTCCTCTTTACTGTCTTTGTGTTTGAATGAATCCAATGTTCCGCTCAGTAATTATGGTGGGTTTGCACACTTACATGAAATTAAGAGTATTGTAGGCTTTTTTTCATTCCAAGGGTGGCAACACTCCTAAAGGAGATTCACACAGATGTACCAGCACCAGAGACAGCAGGCAGTTATACACATAAAAACAAAGGTAAACATGGTTTTAATCGTGATAGTCAACCTGCACCAGCAAATGTGACTTGGTGGTTGAGTAATTTGGCTTTATGGTACTAAAAATACATTTTCAAAGTAACTTGCCAATGCATGCTTTACTGAATTATATACAGTGCTTTGTCCACCAGGGGCCACTGTCACTCAACTAGATAATTAGCTGCTTGTAATTAAATAGAGCTAAAGTAGCTTTACTGGTAGTTTCAAGCACAGCCTCTTTATGCTAAAAATATATATATATTTAAAGTGATTTATAGCCTTTAGCCACATGTAGTGAAGAATAAAGAAAACAGCACTACTATTGAATTGTGTCAATGTTTACACATAAATACTTGTACATTTTCTGCAATGTCATTGAGAGGAAAAACAGATTCATGTTCAGGAGAAATATGTTGGAACATTAAAATGCAATGTGTTGCAGATGACTGAATATTATAATCCAAATGTGCTTTGGAATAATTAAGGTAAGATATTTGACTTACTAATGCATCTAATATTGGGATAATATTGTATCACGATCCTTATCCCCCTAAATTGATAATGTCCAGTAATGTCCTGATCCAAGGGGGACACCTAGTGGTCAACTGCTTGAACGTCATACGCATTTACATAAATAGGCACACTGTTCCAATTAGACTCACACCTTTGTCAGTAACAGCAGACCCCTTGTGTGATGTTATTAATATGATACTGAATGGTTGTTGGTGCGAACAGATCATTTATCGCGCATAATGGTTACTACTCTCTTCCTTGATCATCACTTCTGAAGTGCACTTTAGCAAGGCAGCTCAGTGGTCGCAGGATTTGGCTTTCACATATAATAGTTACTGTTATTACACCCTGGTAACACTAACAAATTACAGTGGTTACAGTGCATGAGGGGATATTGAATAGTTCAATGAGTCTGAACATGAGATGCAGATCCATCTCATCCAAACCGAGCACCTCTGGGAGATTTTGAACACAAAATGAGAGGATATATTTTGGTGGAAGTATGGTGTTCGTCTCTCCAGTGGGGCGCAGTGAAGTTGCTGTGGAAGCTCGGAATTTGTCACCCAACTGTACAAACAGAAACCAAGTAACCAAATCCAAAAAGCATTGCTTTATTGTATTGATTTATACGTATACTTCAAGGACAAGTGATATTAATGTGAAAAGCGGGTTATTAAGTGATTATAATCAGTCGTGTTGGTGGTGCAGTGTCTACTGTCAATATCTGAGGTGCTTTTGTGTGCTCTATTAAACAATAAATTAAAAAAGAATTCATTACAAATGTACAGCCTTTATAAAGTACAGTTAGTAATATCACAAAATCCTATTACAGCAGTGATTTCAAAAATGCCCTTGTATCACAAATAACATCAATGGATATTGTTTAAGCCAAAACTTAATTCTCTCTCATTGTCTCTCTCTCGCTCTCTCTCACACACACACACACACACACAGAAATATGCGCCCTGCTCACCACCATTTTCATACTGCATTTATGTGCACCCGGGGTGTTTCTGCCAGTCACTAAAAGAACGGTGAAATTACAGCACTTTCACCTTTCACCAGCACATTTCAATTGCACATTATGGAGCTCGCACCTACAGTAACGTTATTATACTGATATAGAAGGAGATGAAAGACATTCGGGGAGTATTACTTTAATAATTTCCATTCTACCCTATGCGGCTGCAGACATCTTGTTATATAGTTTGTTGATATGTCCAGGCTATTGTTGAGAGGATGGATGAGACAGAGATATGTAAAGGTAACTATTAGTCACTACACAGCTTGTGTATGGTTGAACTGGTCAAGCAGGCACTGATGCAGATATTTAGCTGAGCATTTGTTGTATGCACCACATGAATGAAGTGAAAGGCTAAGCAAAAGGTCGAGATGTGTGTACAATACATTGGGTTGTAAATAAGAAACATTTGGCATGCTTTATAGTAGTCCTTTTCTAATGTACTTTATATTAAGAAAATCAAAAGTCTTTATGGAGTACCACGAACAAAAATGATCATTTTGTATTTTCTTTCATATTGCAGTGTTGCGTAGAAAGCAGGCTACACAGTGGGTCAGGCTCCTTCCTGCTCTTGCAGTGTAGTGTAGTGTGTATACAGTAGATGTGCGTTTATGTGCATGTTAGCTTTGCAGTGTTAAACTGTCCTGTCGGCTCCTGAGCGTTTCCGCACAACCTTCTCCTCCTTGACCTGGTCCACTGCCAGTGTCTCCAGCTCTGCTTGCGGCGGGGCCAGGGGAGGGGTGCCGTGTGGGATGCGGTGCGCCACGCCCACGTGAGCCCTGTACTGACGGTCCAGAGCGGGGCTGTGACGAGGACTGGCCGTAGCACCCAGGGGGCAGACAGGTGAGCGCTCAGAGGCAATAGGAGGGATAACAGCAGGACGTTCTCGCACTACCTGCGGTTCAGGAGACTCTCTCCCAGCCTGCAGGAAGGGTGTGGGGTCAGGCATGGCATCTACTGTCTCCCGCAGAACCAGCCGCCTACCGTCCGGGCCGAGCCGATACACCTCTGTCAACTCTGGGTGAAGAGGCTGGGAGAGACTCTTCTTCATGCGGCGCCGTGGGGTTTCAGGCTGCCTGTCCTTGGCTGGTGGAGGCGTGGGCTTGTATGAGGTGACTGGACTGACGTTGGGGCTGGCCTCAGATGAACTGCCAGCCAACAGCTTCTTCTTGGTGGCGTGAAGCTGTGAAGTTAGGTATGCAATAGTGCTCGCCCTCTGCTCCAGCTCCCCTGACAAAACAGCCAGCTTGTGGCTCTTCATCTTGAGCTCTTCCAGGTACTTCTTCTCCCTCTCCTTAATGGTGTTTTCCAGGACAGAGATCATGGCGTTCTTCTGCTCAAGGTCCCTGAGCAGCTCTGTGTTCTCCTCCTCCTTCTTCTTCAGCTGGGCCTCCAGATCCTCACACCTCCTTTGCAGCTCCTTGCATCGGACCTCGCTGCTGTCTGCACACACACACACAATATATAATTGTTAAAACAGCAACTCTCTGCACAGATGCGAAACATGTAGTAAAAAGCAAACATAAATAAGTGCACACAAGAAATACACAGACATACATATCCTCAGACCGGACCAACAATTAGTACAGTAAGTGCAGACACTGACTATGGACAGTCCGTCAGCTGACCTAGACAGTATGATCCTATGGAGACTCATCTGCAGTGGGCAGAGAGCGTCAGTCTCGCATTACAGCTCTGGTCGACAGCAAGGGCACTGCTCTCCTCTGACCTTCAGCACTGCTGCCACCACCCTGCCCTGCCCAGCCCAGCCACAGCCTATACAGCCATGTTTGTATATGGAATAAAATATGTGGAATGTACATGAATTATGTATATGAAAGTGTGTATAGCACAAAGTGCAGGTTTTCAATGTCTAGTTTACATTTACATTTCCTAAACTCAGTGTCCTACCGAACACAGAGACGGTTAGTAAAGATGAACATTTATTTGAAAGGGGGGCTGGTAAATGTTCACCCCAGCTGGAGCAGCTGAGCACTGCTGCACTAAGCAGGTTGCAGGATGTGCATTAGCGCTGTGACAGATAATCTTATTTCCTGCACTCCAATCTCTGAGATGTCCCACACTAACATGATTGTGCCTCTAACTGAAGGCCCTAACAATGTTGCTCAGATCTGGGCCAGCCATGTAAAAAGTACCTACAACATATTGTGATCGTGGTGAGAACACACCTCCTATTCAGTTACACACATCAGTGGCCAGTAAATAAGTTCAACTGTATGCAGCCTCCCTGACTATGCTATGCTGTACTAAGCCAGTAAAAAGACAGTGGAGCTTGGTTTGAATCAGACCAGTGTTGTGACTCCATGTCATGGCCATGGTAACGTGGGGCGTGGGGCAGTTGGAGCTGTAATGAGAAGCAGGGAGTCCCAGAATGCAATGATTGCTGTGTGGGACTTATGGCTCCGTTTGAATTCCCGTGCTAACATACGATTCATACTTGATATGACGTCAAATTGAGTATGTAGTGAGTTCCGACCGTATGACAGAAATACCTGGCTGTATACTAGTTTAGCAAGAATTCCTGAGTATGCGACATGAGCTTATTGGGCATACTCAACTGCCCCAAAATGCATTGCGTCGCTTCAATGGCAGTAAAATAATTACAAATGATGGAGAGTGAACATGAAAGAGAAACCAGTCAGGACCAAGGACGGTAAGGTACAGGTAAGAGAAAAAACACAGGGGCTCACATGAATAATGTGCTGTATAAAAACGACTTAACACTAAAATCATTGTAACTTGTCTTAAAATTATACTGGAAAATACTAAATGTAGTGGAAGAGGTTACATTGATTTACACTTGTGATAAACACTTTTCATTCAGTGGTAGCTGGGACCGTTTTTGTGATCCATACGGTCATGTGATGCAGTGAAAACATATTGCTTGATTACTTCAATTCAAACAGTCTGCTGGTAATGGCGTCGCTAATTTAGTACACAGTATGCAGTACATACTGATTGAGTATGTAGTATGCAGTACGTTAGTATGCGACTTCGAACACACTCTTTGTTACCAGTAAACAGGCAGAGCCCCCTGGTCTCCGGCTTGTCCCCTGACTATAAATCTGTGTAAAACTGTACTCTTGAGATATTACTAGAATGAATACAATTATCTGTAGTACCGGAGGCGTTCCAACAGCTCATCTTGTAAGAGTGGTACATTAACTAATGTCATAGAACACGAATTCTAGACGAAACCACAGAAAGAAAACTTAAACTCTGACAAAACCACAGTTGAGAGTTTTCCCAGTAATTACATTTCTGCAGCAAATGAATATTGATGGCAACTAATTACACTAGACACTGAATCTCAGTGGTAAAACCGATGTGCACGTGTACAATGGAGGCTTACCTGAGGGATCAGAGCTTCTCACAGTGAGCTCATATGTCAGGTCTGTGGACAGAACGAGAGGGTTACTTACATGTGGGCATCACATGAGGGAATTTATCGAACAACATGCTCCTCACACAGACTAACTAGCAGCAATGCATGTTCGGGGAGAACGTGTCAGTGCTTTCTATATGGCAGAGTATAGTTTAACATCAGTGAGAGCTACTGCTTCAGTGGCAGGTTAGCCAAGGATACAGGGCTAAAGCATGCAGTGTCCTGTTTTCCTGGGTGACCATCTTTATAGCCGCTCCCTTTGTGGAAGAGTATATCTACGTATTACTGGTGGTATGCTCAATACAGGCTCTGCTGTGATGCATTGCTACAGCACAGGGCGTGCTCACTAATGCTCGAGTGCATTTCCTGTAAGTCATCAGATATTCTCTAAAAGCTTTAATAGTGGCACCACAGCACCTTGTTTACATTTGATCCCAAATATCCACTAGCTCATACATACTGTATGTCCCTGATATGTATCCTTGAAGAGGTTCTTTAATGTGCGGCTGTTACCCAGCAGCAGGACGAGATGAGAGGTGGCTACTTGTGGCCGTGCTGCTCACCTGTGCATTGCTGTTGCAATCTGCGGATCTCTGTGTGCAGCCCCTTCAACGTGTTGGCATGGTCCTGCTGGAGGAAGAGCAGGTTTTTCTGTGCACTGTGCAGCTGATTTTCCAGTGTGACATTTGCTGACGCCATGGCTAATTATGTTCAGACACACGCCAGCCTTGCAACCTCCAGACACAGATGACAGATGAAAACAAGGAGAGACAGAGAACAAAAGAGAGAGGAGGAGGGGACAATAAACACAAGTCAACCGAGATGGCAAACCGGCCGTTAAATCTCAGCCTTTCGCCCATAAACATCTGGGTTTTGGGATGTGCTCCAACTTTGCTCTGTCTGCCAACTGGCCAAGACAATCTGCTTCAGATGACAGATCGAACTAATCACTATTGGACAATACCATCAAATCCATTCACAATGGAGGCTGTTTGGCACTTCAACGAACCGAGCAAGTGTAAATGTTGCAACCCTGTGTGTTGATACAAAGAGCCCGACACACGCTGAAGAAAAAGTGATAATGCACATTTATTAATATGCAGAGTGGGGTTCGCAGGCGATCGTCATTAATAATGCTGCTCAATGCTATGGAGAGACTGTAGCAGAGAAAGGCTAAGTGACCATATACAGGCACACACTGTGTTTGCTTGCTGTAATTGGCAAGCAATCACTGAAAATGAGTTATTGATTGAGAACCTGAGCATGAGCAGTGTAAGCCTTCAAAACTCATGACATCTGAAAGGTAACGCTAATCTAATATACGCTAATCTAATCTACACTCATTGTAATTCTGTTAGGACATGAGGTGGAAACACTCTCCCTCAGCACAGAAGATAGGTAAGAAAATAAAGTTCAATCTCTACATTTTTTTTAAAAAGTTTAAAAAATGACACAATGTATGCAGGTACATCCTGAAGTACAGCTTCTCTTCGCTAAACAAATGGCAAGCATGACATCTCCATCTGCTACAAGATATTCTCTTTCAGTGTCCATGCCACGGTCACTATCAACACACACACACAAAAATCAAAGCTGAACACATTGATAGACATCACAATGACACTGGGTGTGGCATGAAGGCATGCCAGTGTCAAGCAGGCCTCTTCCTTCCCTGCCTTGTCCCACCTTCCACCTCCCTCCCTTCATTGGACATCCTTGTCTCCAGAGCCAAGCCAGAGAGAGAGAGAGAGAGAGAGAGAGAGAGAAAAACAATCACTCAGTCCCAACATCTCCACCCCACTGCCAGACAACCGTGCCGGGCTGAGAGCTGAGAGCTAAGAGCACATTGATCCCTGCAACGGCCCTCCCGAGTGCAGAGAAAGCCTCTTCCTGCATACATAAGTGTGCTTCAATAAAACATCCCAGAGCTTCTCACTCTTACATCATCAGCTCACTAACATGAATAATATATCCCATGGCACCTCGCTTGACACGCTCCCTAGTCATCTGTGCGAGCCTCTTCTTCATGGCTGAAAAATGACATGCACGTGACAACCAAAACGCAGACTTACAATTACAAATGGGAGCCAGTGGTGTGTCATAAAGGCTGAGCAGATCATCTATTATTGATGAGTAATGCGGAGTCCTTCCGGTAAACCCTGCACTGCCGGCGTGCCTTTTCCTTGAACAGCTTAGATAGACATGACCTCATCCGTCTTCAAAACATGGCTCATGCCATCACATGGAGGTGAGAGTGTGGTGCAAAGGACTTCAGTGAATTCAAGAGAGACAATAAAGTTGCTCTCTCTTTGTTCAGAGGCCACGCGAGAGGTGAATGCAAATCCATCAGAAAAGGAAGAGATTGATGCCAAACCAGCACGACCCCTCTGCCGACTTTCCATGTGTCCCCCCACCCCCCAGGTGCACAAAGTAGCATTTCACCATACAGAGAACATAAATAATCAATGAACTGCAGCAGCAACAAAGACCAGCTAGCAGCTACCATCCATCCTTAGCCACAACAAGAGCTCAGCAGTCTTCCTGTCATAAACCTGTTTCTTTGCAATGTGACAATGTGGGCTGTTGCTGGTCTTCTCTCTCTAACTGTGTTGAGATGCGTTCAAGACACTAATAACCAGCCAACTCCTTATGTTTTAGGACACATCTAAACGCCCGCCACGTCAACACTAATGAAACAAACAGACAAATAGCTAAAGGTTCATCATTAATCCCTACAGTCCTAACGGGACGTGGAGCGACGTGTCAGCCGGCAGGGACGGTTTGACGCTTTAAATTTCAGCACCTGCATTGCGGACAGCGACCGAACCTCCGCAGGAAACCTGGCAGAAGCTGCCGGAGGACCATCACCGCCTCACACAGCGGCATCATTCAGGACCCGGACAGTCTTTATCATTATCGAACCAACAACGTTAGTGGGCAGCAGCGACTTCGACACATCTCACTTTTCCTTGTGGTTTTACGGCCCAGCGCACTGTGGGATGCCGTCACTGCGCTTCGTGCGGTCACCTGATGCCAGTTTCAGGGACCGCAGACCCGATCCGCTACGGTCCGCCGCCCTGACAGCAGCAGCCCTCTGGACACAAAAGGAAATGTGCCAATCGTAGAATATAAATAATGTTTTTTGGCATTGGTGGGGGGGGTGTTCTGGTAAATTGGGCATATGCTGACTCCACCACGCAGGGGCTTCATTTCCACAACATGTCAGGGATCAGCGACACACTAGCAGCTGCCACCTGTATTCTATATCCCGCAACGACGTGACATTATTCTCCGACGAAAGAAACCGGAGCAACCGGCGACCGGTGTCCACGGAATCAACCTGCTCGGGATGGCGACTTGAAAAAAAAAAACGCCTGCCAGTCAAAACGCGGAGAATCAACTGCGCTGCGTTTGCGGGCGAGCGAACGGAAACAAGAGGATTTTTTTCCCCGAAAAAAAAATAAAAAACGCCTTTGAATCCAACAACCTCCCCATAAGTACGCACGAGGCTTTAATGGCGCTAGCATAGCCGAACGGCTAGGCGAGGCTACAGCAGCGGCGCAGTATGTTTAGTGGAGAGCTTCTTACCTTGTGGCGCAAAAAAAAAAACAAAAAAAAACAAAAAAAAAAACCACCGCTCGGAATATGTTGGGAGGAGGTTGTAATGGTGTCGCTGAGCGGGCGAGCCGCACCTGCTAACAGAGGTCTGCCCTGCGGGGCATGATGCTGCCAGGGGCTGAGAGGGGAGGGTGGCTGCTGTGTCAGTCTCCTCTCGTCTCCCAGAGCTACTTGACAAAATAAAGCGATGCATCACGGGAAACCAGGGGGAGGCTGGCTAGGTGTCGAGGCTAGCGGCGCTCAATCACGGCCCTTTCTAAACGCGTCACTCAACATTAGCACTTCGAATAACAACTCGAGTGATAAAAAAAAGTAACACATCAAAGTGAAACAGCGGCCGCAACACAGGTTTCACTGACCTTTAATGGCGTGGAATGTTCCAAGTAGCGGTCGTCGGGGACGTGCTACAGTTTTTAAGTCACCAGCGTCATCACCATAGCAACAGAATGTGTCACCGGTTCAATAGTGATGCACGCACGCCCTCTAGTGACAGCGCCGGACTGTAGCATTACTGCAATAAGATATCTGATCATGTCTTGACGCCTGCTAACTGCACTGTATTTAGGAATCAGGTTTAATGACCGTCGTGTGCCAAACTGCCTTGTTGAAGTAAATTAGGGGAAATAGATGAAAGATATTGGACAGAGTAGAGCTGGTGGACAGCAGAGGGGAGTGTTGCTCTTCAGATTAGAGATACTGCAACTGCATACTGCCATCACTCATTCGCATGCTGCTATTTCTTTTCATCGATTATATATTTCACAAATATCACAACGATTGGTCTTATTATCGTCATTGTTTTAATTTTACACAATAACCTTTAATGGTTTATCTTTGCCATGATTTTATGCATATTAGAAATGCCATCTATGGTACATTCAAACTTTGGAATCTCTAGTGGTTTCTTGTCATTAGAGATTGTTAAGCAAGGTCAAACATGGGTCTGAAGTTAACATACTTTTTTGTATTATAGCCAAACAATTAGACATTTAGCAACAAATGCAAATAGATGTCTGTGTTATATAATAGCCAACAGTGCACTTTACAGTTTGCCATTTAAGCCATTTTGCCTACAATTTCACTTGACTCCTTTGGCATTCCTGTGCATGTTACTGCAGTGTAGGGTTACAGTGTTTATGTAATAATAAAACCATTAAATCTATATTTCATGTTTTAAACTGTATTGTATGTTTGATGTTACTCCAGCAAGTTTATTACTCTTAAATCTTCGCCTTTTTAAAGCCTTTTGAATGGTCCTCCTCAGCAGCCCCTTTTGATTTATTTGTTTGTATCATATGGGTTGGACAAGTTAATTCTGTTCCAATCTATACTTTCATAGACTTTCTATATTCAATTTATTCTATACTACTACTACTTCTGGCCATTCCAAAGTTGAGGTTTAAATTTAAAGGTGACCGTGCTTTTGCCATCAGGGCCCCTCAACTCTGGAACAACCTGCCTGAGGAGATAAGGCTCGCAGAATCAGTAACCTCCTTAACTCACTTCTTAAACCCCATTTTTATAGACTTGCTTTCATGTGATGTCATCTTTATATCGTCTTTTAACCCTGTTTTACTGATGTAAATTTTTTTTATTTGTATTTATTTATTGAGTGCCCTGAGAAAACTTTGTTATGATATGCCGTTTTATAAATAAAACTGAATTGAATTGAATTGATTAATATTTGATCTCTATCTTGCTTTTGTTTTGCTTTATTTTATCTATCTTTTACTGCCTTTCTGTCTACTTTGTAAACTCTGTTTTTAAAGGCGCTATATAAATAAAATTATTATTATTTTAATGGTCTGGAATGTATATTTATTACAGTATATGCACTTAATTTGATTTGTTATCTACACCAAACATTATGGTCACTGAAAGGTGAAGTGAAGAATTATCTTGTTACCATGGCACCTGTCAGTGGGGGATATATTATGCAGCAAGTGAACATTTTGTCCTCCAAGTTGATGTGTTGAAGCAGGAAAAATGGGCAAGCGTAAGGATGTGAGCGACTTTGACAAGGGCCCAAACTCTGATGGCAAGACGACTGGGTCAGGGCATCTCAACTGCGGCTCACGTTTCTTTTACATCATGTGGATGGCCGGGTGCGTGTGTGTTGCTTACCTGGGGAAAACATGGCACCAGGATGCACTGTGGGAAGAAGGCGAGCCGGTGGAGGCAGTGTGATGCTTTCGGCAATATTCTGCTGGGAAACCTTGGATCGTGCCATTCATGTAGATGTTACTTTGACACGTACCACCTACCTAAACATTGTTGAGACTAAGTACACCCCTTCATGGAAACGGTATTCCCTAATGGCTGTGGCCTCTTTCAGCAGGATAGTGCACCCTGCCGCACTGCAAAAATGGTTCAGGAATGTTTTGAGGAACACAACAATGAGTTCAAGGTGTTGACTTGGCCTCCAAATTCCACAGATCTCAATCCAATCGAGCATCTGTGGGGTGTGCTGGACAAACAAGTCCGATCTGCTGCTAATGTCTTGGTGCCAGATACGATACACCTTCAGAGATCTAGTGGAGTCAATGCCTCGATGGGTCAGAGCTGTTTTGGCAGCAAAAGGGGGACCTACACAATATCAGGCAGGTGGTTATAATGTTATGGCTGATCGGTGTATACACAATTTCCTCTATTTTACTAGAGAAAGTAGGCAGAATAGATATAGGCTTTTGATATACAAGTGCAAGCACTGTTGTTTGTCAAGAAATAGTCACAGCAAGAACTGTAACTCCCCATAAAACCACAAATTGTAGATTTGATATGACATGATATTGATATCAATCTTCTCATGACACTCTCGGGGAAGAAAGCAAAATAATAAACCACTATTAGTTTGATTTTCTGTTAGAACAGATGGTCTACCAGAAAGAGCTATCTATCTAGTTTTGGTGTTGATGATTAAAACATGGTTAACATATTTTTTCTTTGTACAGATGAAATTCACAGATGCAATACGCTCCAAAGCTCGTCTATCCATCACAGGATCGACCAGTGAGAATGGTCGTGTCCCAGTGGCTTACCTCCGACCAGGATTACCCATGAGCCTCAGCATGACTGATCTCTCCTGACCACGCCCAAGCCAGTGCCTTACAGCCAGTCAACACACATCAACCCTTCCCCTCTGAAAGTGAATGGTAATTGGTCACCAAAGGAGATGACAAGCATTTCCACTCACCATGGGTGATCTGCCCCGATTTTCAATCTGGAGTTAGGCTAGTCATATCTCTCTGAGGACTCCTGATCCCACTCTTTAACATCTAGCCTAGATAGACTGGGCAGATGTTGTCCTCCCACCACCTGTCAGGCTTCAGCAAAGACCTGCCCACCTACTAAGTGAAACACTTGACCATCAGCAAGAAAGATGGCTGGTCATATACAAATTCATGAAGAACAATCAAGCACAGCGAACAGTTTTCTAAACAAACACACATCATTGTTTCATAGATTTTTGTCACAGAGGCTCCTCTTGTATAGAAAATAAGGACAATAGTGATACTGACTTAACACAATAACAGTAATCAGGGATGTGATCAAGAATTGTGGGTACAAAATCTTAGTTAGTGCAAGTGCTATGAAGAAGAGCAGACATCCTGAAAAATCACATCCATGAAATAGTAGTAATTGTGATAGCAGATAATGATAATAATGTTATTGTTCCTAATTGTTTTGCTAATTTCTGCCTGGAAATCCCTATTTAGTAGAGACTTCACCAGACCCAAGAGATGCATGGACTGGCACGCACGCACGCACACACACACACACCACACACGGATGGGCAAAAACAAGTCAAAGTGTATGCTGATACAAAAATAATCCCAATTTATTTTACAGCCCCTTTGTGTTGGATTTGAACGCATCTGTCTTTGGTGAACACTTCTGACACCTAGTGGCAGCATCCAGAAATACCAAACAAGTGCAACTGAACACCACACCAGTTTTCACCAGGATTGACGAAACAATAGTTTCAAAAACATAAATGCATACAAATCCTACACCGAGGGGCTTTCATGAAATTTACTACACCGATAGATTGGATGATCAAACAAAATACCCAAAAAATCCAGTGTCTTTTTTGCAAATTAAGGTTTAAGGACAATCATTTTTTAAATTTACATATTTAGACCTTTGGAGCATTTGATAAGAACCCAGCCTCATCCAACTTTACTTTCTACACCATTCTTTTCATGTGTATATTATATGTTTTGTTTTGTTTCATTTCGCAACTGTATTTGATCATCAGATATTTGGCCTCTGGCACTTTGATGTCTTTTGCACCCTGCAAATTGGGAAAGGCAAATTTAAGGGTGCAAAATCTTACTTTGCAGTAGGATTATCTGACTTAATTCAAACCAATACCACTGTTTCTTTTGATCCCTGCATTGTCTTTGATGTTGTTAAAGGATGTATAATGAACACATCTATGTCATTCATTAAATGTGATAAACATTTAATATAAAAACAGAATCAAGAAATTCAGGCCTTATAGTCCCAGGTAGATTCAGCAAAACATCCCCTATTCTCAACAAATAACAAGAAAAAAAGATAAATGAAAACACCATCTGAATTTCTTACTCTGAGATCTAGACAAAATGTCTATCCTAATAGTCCCCATCCAAGCCATTTTTATCTCTCAAGATTAAGTAGAGCGACCAGATGCACTAAAATAAAATCTAGTCTCCAACCACAAGATGAGATAACATGACATCACTAATACATCAGGGTTATTTTCTCTATCAACTGTTTTCACTGGGGATGACTAAACTTGTGGTGTGCCACTTTAAATAGATGTTCCTATTAATGTAGTACTTGCATAAATATATAATACATATGAGAAAAAGTGCCCATCCCTGTCTAGCAGTCAGCACACAAATACAGCAACATGCACACATCCCTATTCACCTATACAGTCCATCAATACACACTGACATCCACAAAGACATGAAACACACCTATACCCTAACATTTGCACGCGTACATGCACACATTATTGTTATACGAGTTCGGAAGCCAACTAGATGATGTGCCAAACAGACTGAGAACCAATCAGAGCTCCCCGTGCTCAGCAAATGGCAGCTGCTGATACTGAAACCTGAGCCAATAGGAGCTCTCACTGCTGTGAGGTGGACAAAAAACTGTGAACAAAAACCTTCCTTTTAATAAATATCCTGCACAGATGATGGCAATGAAGACGAGGAGGAGGAAGAGAACTTTTGCATGTCACTTTGAGTTTTTTCTTTCAGATGAACTTGTCAGCCTGAAGCTTTGTGCCTGGCTGCATTTTAGTGTTTAATAATGATAGTAATAAGAATAATATTAACAATATTAATTGCAGTATTAATGTGGTTCTTGTTATGTATAGTGTATGCTTTTAAGAACTCCAGTCTAATATTTTCTGTCACCAGGAAGCTGTTATTTGTGCTGCTAGTAAGAAGCTAGGTGGTTAACTGAAAAGCTTCTCCCACAACATGATAAATGCCAGGTAAAGTGAAGCTGAAAATGTCAAGGTATCTGCTTCCATTTCTTCTCATCGACTCATATCAGTTTTGCAATGACCACATGTGGTAATTATCATGAGAAGTTTCATGCCGTTATAATCAAGTGATAATGAGTTATGCAATGGGTCCTAAACATGTCATCCACTGAGAGAAATGTGAAAATGATCACTCTTCACTTCTTACTTTGCCTCTGGTATAACTTCATTTTCTATTAAACTTATCAGTTTTGACCAAAATCTTGTAAGTTGCTTTCCACAGTGTAAAGTAAGTATTGTATAAATGGGCACCTCAGAAATCTACCATCAAGTGTGGGTTATTTATAATATTACCACATATCTTAATGCATTAACCGACTGTATGTTGGTAGGTTCCCTGTGAGGCACTCTAACAAAGCCTGTGACTTTGACACAGGAGAACACTGTTCATTTTGCATTTCCATCCAACTTGTTACCGTGACGCGATCGTTCCCCAACCTTATGTTTTGTGCCTAAACTTTACCAAAACCACTTATAATTAAAAAAAAGCAGCAAGTTAGGTGTTCCTACATCAGAATTTTAACATTTTACATCTAAATTGTCTAACCTGGTATTCCTATCTTATGATATTTTCTGCCATGCTTTAGATATTATACCAGAGACCCAGTAGAATCAGATAAGAGATAGAGCACTGTGGGATTTCAAAGACACACAAATGAACATTTCCTCCATTCTTCTCTATAGTGAAACTGTCACTGTCATAAATTATAACACTTCCAATCAGTGCCAGAATGGACACGCATTGTAGAGGTTAGTGTAAACCGTTGTGTTCAGATGAACTAGCGGATGGGCCTGTGGTGCATCTGACTCCTATGTAGAGACCAGAGTTCACATCCTGTTGAAGACAAACAAAAGGGTTTGTAAGCAAAAGTAAAGGTTTCTGTTAAGGCATTGTGTGTATCCTTGAGGTCTAACAAATATACTGAATGCATTTCATTTCTCATGAAATATTTACAAAACTGATTCATCACTGTCTGGTTTGGATCGGCCACCAAACAGGACTACAAAGGACAGTCAGGACTGCAGAAAGAATTGCTGGTGCCAACCTGCCCTCCATTCAAGACTTAGGAAACTGGTATGGAAACATCATTGCAGGTCCATCATACCCTGGAAGAACCCTGTACATATCATCATGCACTGAATATAAATCCTGCATGCTGTATATGCTGTGTTTAGACATGTATGCATGCATACTGTACATAACCATCCACTCCATGTATACCCATTCAATATGTATTTCTTTGCACCATATGTATTGTTTACAACTACAGAACACTTGTCTTGTATATAGGCATTTTATTGATTGGTGTTATTCATAGTCATTAGTGCTTTTTATATATATCACTTATTTTTTCACATGTATAACAGCCCTGTCTACTCTTCACTTTGATTTGTTCAGTTTTTGGTATTCTTGTTGTTAGGTGTTATGTATTTTCCTGTCCAAGTACATTGAGTCAAATTCCCTTTATGTGTACACATTCGTGGCCAAGAAAGCTCAATATGACCGGAAAGAATGCTTAAAATTAATAGAATATGAGGGAGAATAAAACCTGAAGGTGGCAGTAATCGTGGCAACATCGTGGATGCCAGCTGCAGTGAAACCTCAAAGAAGAAGAAGACGACGACGAATGCTTCGCACAGTTGGTCACTTCCAAGATGGCGGTATTACGTGGCAATATCTAGCAGAAGAGAGACTGGGAGAGCGAAAGGTATCTGTTCTTAGTTTGCTTGATGTATCTGACGATACGTTAATGATTATTGGTTGCAGTCTGGGGTTAAAGCTGGAATCCGTTCAACCGTGTAAATGCAGCGGCTTTTTATCGGCTCCTTGCTGCTAACTTGTGTTTGTGTTAGCTGGATGTGTTATGCTAGGCCGCCACAGTGTGTTAATTGTTGAACACGAATTAAGTCATTGGAAAGCACGAACGTTCAGTCATTGCCAGGGATGCTCTGAGACTTACATCAGCATTCACAACAGTAGTTCAAACATCAGCTCCTTCTCCAATCCGAGACATTCCACTGACAGTCAACACAGCAGTAGTGCATCATGTCTCGACTCCGTTACATGAAGCGTTTCTGTTGTATTTATCGATTTGTATTGCCGATTGGCAAGGTCGTTATATCGGCCGATATTAAATTACTGCATATAGATCTGTCAATCTATATGTCGGCCAATTTAAAAATAAATGTAGTACAGAAATACCAAATAAGAAACCGTGTCAATATTATATAGTTTGCCATCCAAGGTTTTATAGAAGCCACTAGTAGGAAATCAACCTGACTCAGATATGAGAACGGGAGGCACGGAGCTGTTAGGAAATAATAAAAATATTTTTCAACTGTAAAATGTCCTGCATAGTATGTATCTTAGACTAGAACAATCATTCTAGTCTAAAGAATTTAGGTAGTTTATGTAAAAAAAATAATTACTAACAGAAAATATCAGATTTCTCAATATATCGAAATCTGTATTGGTCGGCTGTTGTATTTATTTGTGCAGTTCCTGTGAAAATAGGAGTTGCACACATTTAACTTAGATCGTGTCCTCAGCAAATCCCCTAGATCCTAATTATCAAACAAAAAATTATTAGCCTTGTTTAATAATATCCAGTATATTTTAGGGAGCCCTTAAGCGTCAACAGTAACTTGTCTCTGCGAAAGCATTGGTTGAGTTCTCATTGATGAACAAAATGACTGAAGATGGTGTGAACACAGACTGGGCTGTTACTCATTGACTCTTTGCTTCAGAATGCTGACAACATATTTACTTTGCATTATCCATTTTCTTTTGGCAGATTGTTCTGATTACACAAGTCCCTCCTCCTCAGTCCAGTTTGGCTCCTCTTTCTCTGATTTCCATCAGACATTTGATATCTGAACCATAAAAACACCACCAACAAGAACGCTTTGGATTGCAGCCAAGATCAGAATCAGCAGGTATGGCTCTGTCATGGCAAGATTTCCCTATTGCTGCTGCATTGTGGGATATCAAGCTGTATTATCAATCTTTTAGCAATTGTCACAAACTGATCCCTTAGGGCCCAGTTGTATGGACTCAGGAGTGCCATGAACAAGAATAAATCTGTGATGTAATGACAATACATGTGGAAATATTAAAGAATAAATTCATGTGGATATATATGAAGACAAATAACAAAATATTATCCCTTTATTTTGCCATAGTCTTTTTCCTTTTGCTATTCCCCTTATTGCTTTTACTATTCCTTGAAGGGCCAAGCTGTCAAACAACTGGCTTTGGGCAAGCCTTCCTGCCCAAATGTATTTTCAGGTATAGCGGAGGAATCGTTTTGATAGTAAATCTGAAGACCAGGGCTGGTATTTATCAAACATGACTAGTCCTGCTCAAAATTAAACTAGGTTTTAAAATATCCCAGCCCAGAGCACCACTTGATGCTTCCTACACTCACTGTCAGCAAGGAGAAGTTTTCTTTAGAGAGTAACTGACATCTCGTCTCCATTTTTCCACACTTGGCACTGTCACATTCAGTCACCCAGTTAGATTGCGCCTGGCCTAGATAAATTGTGATGCAGGCAAACAGAATCAAATACAGGAAATCCAGTCATTAATGACAAGCCTTGTTGTGCTCAAGTGAAGAATGAAAGTACAGTATATTTTAGCTCTAAACTTAGTCTTCAACCAGTTGATTATAGTCTAGAGTTGCATCTTGTTGTCCAGTAAACTACAGGAATCCCAAAAATTATGTTTGAGAACTGTTGAATTTCCCAAGAGGGAAACGCAAGGGCAACACCCTCCCCACCCCCATACACCACCACACACACACACACACACACACACACACACACACACACACCCCCCCCCACCCCCCCCCCCCCCCCCCCACAGGAC
>JAVQJF010043423.1:0-34289 GCA_036023855.1 Gadopsis marmoratus
GTGTGTGCGATTCTGATCAGTAGACAGCTTTGTGCATAATCAGGGCGGGCAGTCCAATATCACGCATTCAGATGATCACTGCATTATGCATGTATGCAAACACACACACACACACACACACGTGCACACACACACACATACACACACACACACACACACACACACACACAATGGTTGATGGTTTCCATGGTGACTATGTTCCAGTGAGTGGGATTTTCCAGGCGACGTCCGGAACAGTGGACACTCCAGAGTTTGTCCTGGAAGTTCGCTTTGATCTAAGTGGGTAGATCAGCCCAAAGGGAGGACAATCCCTGACCCTTTACACAGACACACACACACAATTTGAATGTCTGTTCTTCTGAGATTGACCGTTTACATAATTAATTTCCTATCTCTAACCCTGTTATTATTATTTCATGTCACTTTTGAGCAGCAGAACAAGCTGTAAACAGAATATTGACATATTATCGCCTTAAATGGTGAACATGTTAGCGAACAGTTGCCTATTCACACGTCCAGCTGACAGAGTAACATTTTAATTTTATTCTTCTTTTACTATTTCCCTTGGGTTCTTTTGTATTCTGTGTTCTAACATGTGAAGTAGTTTTTTATATGAAACTGCATGTGCTGTCGTCTTGACCAGAACTCCCTGGAAGAAGAGATCTTGTATCTCAATGGGAACTTCCTGGCTAAATATAGGTTATCGTTGTTTGTGCGTCCAATACTCATTCTCCTTTTTTGCTCTACTTTGGTCTCCACCAACTCCTGAGGAAAATATCTGGCTGTTTAGCTGCTAAATGCTCCACAATGTTCACCAGCTTTAGCTTTGTCAGTGTTGTTTGGTGCTGGGCAGATAGATATATCAGAGTGTTTTCACTGAAAAGAGCTGCCTGATTCTGCTGGAAAAGAGAAGAGTGAGACTGAACCACAACAGTAAAGTTGCAGGCCATAAAACCAAAACAATGAGCTGAAAGACAAAATAATAAAGCTGAGGGGAACTGCAAAGACAGGGTATAAATCTCTGTGGGTTCATTACTAGAAACAACACCTCTCAGATAGTCATTTACTTCATTGTTAATGTAGAAATATTTATGACTGCAGCTTTAACCCCCAAACCAGCACGAAGCAGCAATCTGAAGAAGTGAGGACCAGACAAAATGTTGTCAGTTTACACCTAAAGGTGTAAAACTCAAATTGGTCCTTACAAAGATAGAACAGTCACACACAAAGAAATGCTGGTTGCAGTTGTCTTTATGATGTCTATAGAGAAAGGGTGGACTAGACATCAGTTCTAAACCTTCTGTCTCTCAAGGTGGACGCAGACACCAGATTTTATAGCACTGGCACTGCTTTATCTGTGTGTGTGTGTGACTGCAGACATAATGAACATTAGAATGTGTCTACCTCGCCCTACTGACACATTTATTATCTGCCTGAAAGCTGTGCTGAAATCTCAGGTACACAATTCCAGCTGAAGTTCTCACCACAGAAAGATTTGAGAATGGGGAAGAGGAGGGATAATAGAGCACACACACACACGCACATAGGCCATTATCAAAAACCAAAATAGGTAAATTAAAAAAAAAGTGACAAAGTTTATTCTTAGCTTGGAAATAGTAGTTTGACAATACAATAAATTAAAAACAGGACCCCCCCCCGGAAATAAAGACTAGTGTATGATATGCGACAGCTGTGTGGATGCCTACAGCAAGAGACTGAACTAACACAATACAACATCAGCTGTCCATAAACACCAGACCAAAACCAGTCTCAGCATTGACTACAAATTGGTCAAAGTCATTGACCAGGATGACCCAAAATTAACAAATTGCTGAACACGTATTGCTCCCGATTGCCAGGCCAGCGCCTTGCATGGCAGCTCTGTTGCCTTCAGTGTGTGAATCCTAATGGGGAAGTGAGAGGCAAATTAAAAAATAGATTAATAGAGGAGATGTCCTGTTGATTTCTTCAACCACAATCTTTCCCTTAACCGTAACCAACTGCTTTCATTGCCTAAACACAATCATACACACACATTAATTGTGCTTTAGTTGCTACGAGAGTATGCGTGTGAGAGGACATGGTTGGGGGGAATAAAACACTGCATTTGTTTCAAAACGTGCCGTTGCAAATGAGTGTATAAACATAATTTCAAGGAGACAGGGTTGTTCCGTGGCACGAAAATATTTCCATTTTCCGTTTCAAGTTATTTGATTAAATTATTAAACCTTTTCATTTCACTTACAGTAATATCAGCTGATGATCAACTGATCTGGGCAAGGCAAATAACTTCATGCTCCTGCCTGAAGCTACACTTTTGAGTTTCATATGGAGTTACAAAATATCTGAAGAACACATAAAGTCAGATGAATGAAAACTATTATTATCATCACTACAATAATTTTGGGGTGAGTTGGATGAATTTTGTCAGTCAGATAATCTCTTTTCCTGTTTCCTTTCATCAACAAAACTAAAAAAATGTATTAATCATTACCTGATTTCCACTAAATTTATCACACATAATTCATCTGTCGTTTTTATTTTTGCCAGCTGGAAAAATGTAACAGCGTTTATTTGTGCGTGGCTAGAGAAGGGATGTGTTCAAATTATGGTATTGGACTGGCACTGATCTCCTGTGTGTCATAACCTCACTTTCTGTGTGAGGGGAAATTTCCTGTAACATTATCCTGAAATACACGCTCGATGTCTGGGAAATGTTTTCAGAATGTCACAATTTCGGCTTTCTCTCAGACACAGATTTAACATCTGAAAATAAAAATGTCAGTAACAGAGCTGAAAAAAGTGAATGAGAGGTCATGTCTATCTTTATCTGTCTGTCTGCCTCGCCCTCTTTCTTTGTCTCTCTCTCTTTTTGTCAGACAACACGGATTCCTCTCATTCTCTGAATGGTAATTTCCTCTCTATTGATTGACGTGTCCTGTTAAAGTTACGACAAAAGAGCCAATTAACACACATTCACCTGGGGGGGGGATCGGGTGACACACACACACACACACACACTCACACACACACACACAGACACACACACATGCAAAGGTCAGTGCAGAGGTTATAGAGAGCTTGTATGTTTGTAGAGTATGTTTGAAAGTAGAATCTCAACATCTGCCTTCCTGTGGAAAAAGGACGCTCACGTGTGTTCAGTGTTACTGTCCTGGTACAATATTACAGAAGTTACATGTAAAATGATACACAAGTGCTGGGGACAGTCATTTATTACTATGCTCCAGTCAAGCAGAGACATTAGCCACTTGCTTCTGAAGATAATACAGTTAACGTGGACATGTATGCATGTTATTTACAGAAGAGCAGCTAATATGATGTTTGACACTTGTGTCCACAAGTTTCATGTAAAGTATAGCTTATTCCATCACATTTGTTGGCTTACTTGGAACATTGTTTCTTTAAAGCACTTGTATAAGGGTCGGGTTATGCTTGAAGAGGTTTTGTGCAACGTGTTGTACAACTACATCTGTGTTTATAGTTGTTCTGCCACACGGCGACACTGGAAGTGAAAAGCCAGTAGTCCTAGATAGGGAGGGAGACCTGATATTGTCTAAATATGGGGATGCACATTTTCAGACGGTCTCTCCTGGAAGACATTCACAGTGTTGTACCCAGTTGTTCACATGAAAAGTGACAGAAAAGTTGTGTAAAGACAAAAAAAAGAGAGCTAGAGAGAGAAGTTCAAACCCTGCTTACTTTCTAACCCCCACCCAGCTGGACAATCACAATGTGAAGTGGGTGTGAATGTAAGATTGTTGGTTTCATAAACTTACAGAGGGGAGGGGATGTCTGAGGCTATTCGACCATCCGACAAGCAGCTCCGATGTCCCTTTTGTCCTCTTAATGTGTTCCCAGTTCAATTCTGTTTTTCCAGTTTGTAACGGTTGATAAGAAGCATGAAAATGGCCAGAAGTCATGCAAACATGAGCATGTTTTTCCATTTAATTAGGCTACAAATTGTTGCTCAACCTTTACATGCATTTTGAAAAGGGGGCTGCCTCAACCAGTGAGCTGATTCTCTCTGTGGAGAACTGGGCAGCTGACCAAAGGCTCTACTTTGATATTGTTATCTTCGCTGTCACTACTGCTGTATCTCAAACTGGTGTATTCAAAGCCAGTATACACTCCGTTCAATCCACATGGGAACATAGAAATGTTTCACTTCAGACACTTCACTCTCATAAAATTATTTTTCTATTAGCCAACAACCCTCAAAGTCCAATGGCGTAGAAGGAATTTGTGCACATAAATCACCCAACATCATATGAACATGTAATTACAGTTGTTCGGTGTTCTGATCATGTTGTGGTCGTGTTCTGGTTATTTTCTGTCCAACCTGTTGATGTTATGTATGTAATAAGAGACAGAGCCCCGAAGGCTTCTTATCAGGGCCATCAGCAGGTGGGCTTTTACTTTATAGACGCAAACACACACGCACGCACGCACACACATGCAAATGAACATGTATAGCCTACATACCGAAACTTGCGCACAAACGCCTCCAGGTTAAATACCTGAGAGCCAAGAAACGCAATTCCAGCCCCAGCCCCCGCTCCAGCTCCAGCCCCAGCCCCAACACGCACGCACACACACCTACACATACAGACACACAAACACACACACACACACACACACACACACACACACACACACACACACTCACATACCTCGGAGTAAAGCGAGCGTAGCAGAGCACTTGCAGCTCACCACCCACCCCTCTCCCAAAGTTTAATCTGATTTCACATTCAGAAATACAGGAACGCACACACGCCACACTCGCATACTACATACACTCCAAGCACACACACACACTCACAGAGAGAGAGAGGAGGGGGGTGAGGGCGTGTAGAGTTCCTGCATTGAAGCCCTGTGTAAACACCTGCCAGTAATCTGCCAGCTGAGATGAATCCAGATGAAACAGAACCTGTTCTTACAGTTCCTCTTACAGTCTGCTTCAGTCTGCTTCACATCTCAGTGTGAACTCTGCGAGGCCACAATCAACTCGGTGGTGTGCCGATAAGGAGCCTGGCTTCTTGGTTTGTGATTCTGCATATGAATGAGAGGCTTCATCGTTCCACATGATTGTTACATGATTGCTGCACTTTTTCTGTGCTGTTACCCGACCCCTCAAAAGAACTTGTGTAGAGGCTCCAGCGGCAGCCCCGCACAGGATGCAGGGTGGGGATTTTCTGCAGTGGCCACCACAAAAGACCGGAGGCCATGATAATGATTAAAGCCTATTTCATGCTCTCCATGGACTGATTCCAAGGCGCCATTTCACCAAAAGTATCTCGGGGATCATAGATGCAGGGGCCAGCTTGTGGGTCAACAGACCAAAGGTGCATGTTCTTAAGAGTTTAAAGCTGCTTCGTGGGAGTTATGCTTATTTTTTGTCCTTTACCTTTCCCTCTTCATCTACTTTGTCTCCCTCTCGAAAGAGAATAATTCCCCAAAATCAATAGTAAGATAATTGTAAAAAGCTATTTATTTGACTTTTGATGAACCACCAAAACTAAAATATGCTAAAATATCTTTTCATATTGATGCATGGTTTAGTGTCCATATCTTAGTGTGTCTAAATCAGTAGTGTGGCTGTGTTGTTGTAAGTACCAGTGATAAGATTCAATAAAATCAAGGTCAAGTGTAAGTAATAAAAGGTGCCAATTGTTTTTACTGGCAGAGAGTGTGTAAAGCACCGAGCTGCATACATTTTATATGTTTAGGTCTGCTTATGCTTTTTGAAGATATTCAGAATTTCAAAACTTTAATGAGCACGGGATTGTACATTTATAAATATGTAATTTGAAAACACCTATAGAACTCAAAGAATTCAAAACTTTGTCAATACAGTAAGTAGACTTTAAGACTTCAAAGTTGGCCCTGCATTGCTTTGCTGGAGGCTTCTGCATTGTGATCCTGCTGTGCCAATGCAGTTCTCATATTGAAATAAATGATGAGGCTGCACTTTTTGAGGTATTGCTACACCTGTGATTACCTGTCAGTAATGCTGATAGCAGACTGAGATTTTGCCAAAGACGGCAGAGACAGTTTTCATAGATCTTCTGTCAAATGTCTAAGAGCAATCATATGTGAGAGGAACGATCCCTAATCAAAGATTTCCTCAAAAATCAGTGACAGTAGGTCCAATTTCACTGATTCTCCTCACTCTGAACAAGATTGCATTTCATGATAGCCACGACTGCGGTCAGAACACAGCCCTCATTGCTGGTTAGTGGAGGCACTGTCTTCCAGCTCCACACCCTGTGAGAAAAATCCTGTTTTCCTTTCTCTTTTGAATGGAAAGCGACTTTACATTCTTTCCTCAGGCGAGTGGATAGAAGCGGAAGCCGCAAAGAGGAAAAAATACGGTAATGGCTGTATCAGAACACAATAATAATAGATGCAGATTTCAGGCCTAATCCTCAGGGATGCGTGTGCGGGGCATGATGGGACTGATAGAACCATTAAGGTATGGTTTGCTACTATCGCTCCTGGGCTGCTGCAGATGAGGCAGCTGATTGATGGCTCGGTGTGGACCAGCCTGGTGAGGTCAGGTTTCTGGGATGAGATTCATTTACCTTCATTTACATATCAATCTACCAAACTGGTGACTGGGATTATGTAGGAATTGTCATTTCCATGCTATTCAGAGTGTCATGTTAGTGTATTGCGGGTTATATATCCTCTACATGAAGAATGTTAATTTCTGCTGTCAAGTAGAGGAGGCTGTGTGTATGTGTGAGAGAACATCTTCCTCCTAACTGATATGATGTTTGACATTTCATTTACTGCTCCTGACCGGCAAGGTTAATAATGTTACCAAAAGCAATCAGGCCTAACTGTATGTGCACAGATACAATACATGCACGGGGCATTCATGCACGCGCACATACACACATTCAGCCTAATGCATTCCAATCATGTCAACCTAGTTAAGTGGCCATAAATAAGATGTCATTTTAAACCATCTCCGAATCTCATCTCCCATTCAGCAAGAGCTCTTTTCCAGCTTTAGACAGCAAAACAACACACACTGACACTAAAGATGTATAGCAAATCTGCTGTATGTGTGTCTGATGGTTTGGATCCCTTCACTAAAGTTATGTTTGTCATATATTTGAGTGGCACCTTTCAAAAACAATAATTATAGCAAACTTGAACATGCCAGGCTTAAATTCGGCGCCTTGTATGAAATTTGCTAATGGGAGCATAGAAACAGGTGATGTGGGCTGGCTTAAAGATGATGTAGCTGGGATTGTAAGCTGAGCTTGACTTTGTGGCCTGACTGAACTAATGCTATTCTCAATTTTTGAGGTGAGGTCATTTTGTGACAAGAGTCAGTTTATAAAGCTCGCCAAGCTGTTGCTTGACTCTTGACTCTGTTTCCCTCTCTCTGTTACACACACACACACACACACACACTGGTAGACCAGCTCAGCATGTGAGGTAGATGTGAACTCGTGAGCAGTATGTGCGGCCAGTATAATCGGGAGGATTTCTTGTTGTTATAGTGCAATAAGGGTGACAATCAACAGGTGGAGATAATGGAGCTCAGTCTTATCGAGCCAAAGTAATCACACACCCACACACACACACACACACACACAGAAGCCTCTATACGTCTTCTGACTTGAACACATACATCAATAAATGACATCAGTTGTATAGATTACTATTAGGCTACATATCGTTTGCTCTACGTCGCTGCCGCTTGTCGATTCATGTCGGTTTTATCAGCATCCAAAAAACATTGCACTTCAGCTTTGAGCATATGAGTGGGCAAAATGAGAAAGTGAAGTGGAAGATGGTGGTTAGAACTTACTCTAAAGAACAACAGGTTTTGGATTTTCTGGGGGAGCGTGGAGACCCATGGTTTGGGAGAACGATGGGAGGTTTAGATTCAAGAGGTTGGAGGTGGGGTGCGTAGCCTGCATGTGTGTTTAGTCGTGCTTGTGCACTAGATTGTGCTGGTTTAAATGGACATGTGCCAGCGTGTGAGTGTGTGCAGGGGCCCCGCGTTTGGCCAGTGAGTGTACTCTCCTGACAGGCATTACATTTCAACCACAGATCTGGAACAACTCGTCCCTAAGGAGTGCCTGATAGACAAAGGGATATCTAGGGATGAGTGGTTGAAGAGAAAAAGCTATCGATCAAAACCATATTCATTATTTCAAATAGGAAAATGGGAAAGGGGGAAAGTGAATAATCATATGTTTTCCATAAATAGACTGAGCAGTCCACTGAGTTTTAATGTTTTTTATTTACTAAGAAAGCAGAGAGGGAGACACGGGAGAGAAACGTCTGGAGGGTTTTGATAGCCGGCAAGGGAAATAAATTCCTCAACTACTGAGTTATACACGTTTTTACATTTGTTTGTGTATTGATAACTACCTATGTCAAAGTCTGACTTTGGAGATATTCAGAATTTTAAGACTTTATTGAGCAAATAATTGTACAATTGTGAACCTTTAAGCACTGAGGTTTCAGTATTTTTATTGAGTATTGAATATTTGTCATTTGTTAATGTATATGTCCAGTTACTCTGTTACATGAGCATCATGCATCTTTCTTCAGGCAAGATATATTCATTACATGTAATCAAATATATTAGAATTAAGTTATTAACCATATTCTAATATTCAATTGTAACATGAAACTTTCTTTTCACCACAAATGACTGTTTCAAGTGATGTTTCAAGCATTCTGCACTTCTACTTTGCCATTAAATGCAAAGCAATCAATAAATGAAGACTAAATCAAAAAAATAAGTAAAGAGAAACTAAAGGATAAACAAATACGAGAGGCAAATCAATGTAATCAAAACAGCATATAAAAGAAGTGGTAGAATGAAATTAAGAGTCTAAATTCTGAGGCTGTAGCACAGCAGTGCTTTGAGCTAAAGGCTAACACCAGCAAGCTAACATGCTTACAGTGGCAATGCTAACATACAGATGTTTAGCCAGTACAATGTTTACCATGTTTGCCATCTTACATTTGCTAAAACACTAAACACAAACTACAGCTGAGGCTGATGGGGATGTCATTAGTTTTGCAGGTATTAAGTCATAAACAAAACTATTAAAATTATACTTATGGTAGATCAAAAGTAAAGGGATCAATAAAGGGAATAAAATTCATCCTGAGGGGCACATGGATATCTGAACCAGGCAAGGGGATCACCAAAGCCATTAAGATTCATCCTCTGGGGACCATGAACATCTGTACAGAATAACATGGTAATCCATCCAATAATTATTGTGGTATTTCAGCCTGGACCAAAGTGGTGGACCAACCAACTGACTGTCATTGCCGTCCATAGAGCCATGCTGATAGTGTGGCTAAAGACATTTCTTCATTTCAAGACATTTGAATACTCAAGAAAACTAAACAGCACTAAAAGAAATTGATTGACAGAAAGAAAAGTCATAAACATAAAAAAAAAACCTGTGCAACAGAAAGATTTCTGACACATAAATAGGTTTGTTCAGATCAACGCTCTCTCACTACTGACTTGGTTGCTAACACATGAGGTTTTGTTTGAAGTGTTGGGGGGCACGTTGACTTCTTCTATTGATGGAGGCCTGTTTTATCCGCTGAGGCAGAGCAACAGATACCCGTGTAATCAAATCTGCCTTGCAAGGGCCGCGTTTGAGAGCCAAACCCTCTACATGCCAAATTTATACAAATGTGCCTCTTTTGTTCACACAGGATACAATACAGCTGCTCAATTTACTGCTGCACTCTGAACGGATGCAGAAGCACAAATGCACTGAAGTTAAAGTGAGAGACACACACACTCACACACACACACACACACACACACACACACCAACGCTCTGTTTTCTTTTAGATTTTCATTCTCTCCTTCGTTTTTCATTACACGCACACACGCACGCACACACAGCCAGGGCAAATCATATCTAACTTGTGCTGATCAAACCCCTGGGTGATAGTAGAGATAGTGAGGGTGGAGGAGGTAAATCAATGGCTGTGTAGAGAAGCTGTGTTCCCTATTAAAGAAAAGGCTGACGCCTGCACTGGGCTTCGTCTGCTAACTGACAGCTGTAAAGATGAACAATGAGACCGTCCTGCTTCATAACCTGGAAAGAGAGACCTTTTCATGAGCCTGTGACTGTGGTTGCAACCACATTTGTTTTAACTGCCACAAAATTGTGTTTGTGTATTTTAAATGAGCTTGCCCTTAGACACAAATACAAGCCAGAGCTCTTTATTAGGACAGTAAATGGATGGTGTTTTACAGGGATGTCATCCAGGATGGATTTGCCTGTTTGCAACATCAGAAAACAGGGTTGCAGGTGCTCACATGCACATAAACGTGACCTAAATTCAAGCACATGCACATAAAAGTGGGCCAAAGGTTAAAGTAATCCATGTATTTTGCCTTTGAATCGCAGCCTTTGCTCAAAAGTAGGGATACATTCAGCTTTGAACCATGCAGGGAGCCGATTTAAGATTCATGGAGTTCTCCTTTATTGTGCAATTGCATTGTCAGACCCTCTTGCTCAAATCTCTTTGTGAAGCCATGAAGTCAGGCCCTTGTAGCTGCTATCTACAAGTGTCCTACCCTTTCCTTCCTTTCTCCTCTCCCTCTCCTTGTCACTAGTCATCACTGTCAAAGTCCAGCTGCGGCGGTTACGCTGGGAGCTGTCACAGAGATGTGCCACCGCGATGTGACGCTTCACACACTTTGTGACAAAACCGCCAGCCGTTATTCACACATGTGGCATCAATAAGTCTTTTTCACACGCACGCATACACACACACACACACACCTACATACACACACAGACACACTAACTATATGTTATCATCTACACTACCTGTGGACACATTATTTCTCCCTGAGGTTCATTTTTATTTGACCAGACACCACAGAAATCAATTCAAGTTTTCTCTGTTTCTTGCTTTCCAGTTTTGACAGGCTAAAGGAAAACACAGTTTTTACAGCCACACTAGATTGCTTCTGTCTGTTCGTACTTAGTGAAAACGTTGCTGTTTACTAATGACTGTTTGGCAAGCTTGCTAATAACTTCTTGAGTCACTGCTTTGTCATAAGCTGTCGCCTGTGGCATTTCCACAGGCTTATTTTATGTGCTATTTCCAGCAGCTGCAGCAATGCGAAGAAAGAGAGAGAATGGATGTGAGCAGAAAGGACAGTGCAGGCAGCAAATAATGAGACTCGCCATTAGCGCCAGTATTAACATTCAGATGTTCTTGTTAATGAAGCAGTCACAACCTTTATTTCAGTTTGAGAACAGATATGACACTCACACTCTCACATCCTCTGTCACATTGTTTTCTTTTCATTTCTAACAAACAAATAAATGGCCATTAAAGTGGACATTGTTAAACTTTGTTCAAGCAACCAGAACGCACCCTGTCAAACTGGATAGATGTAGATAATGAAAGCGACGTGCGTATTTTCCCCCATGCGACTCTCAGTGCAGTTTGTGATGTGTAAGCCAGCCTGGTTGCATGATCTGTTTGCATAAAGGAGAGAAAACTTCACAGGGTGCTAACATCATCTTTCTCACATCGCAACTATGCAACATAGATCTCTGTGAGCTGTGAGCATTTTGTGAAAAATCGAGTTTTCCTTTGAGCCAGGCGAATGACAACAGAAACAGGGAGATGTTCCAGCGGTAAGATTTGTTTTACATTATACACTCCATCGCAGCTCTTAGTGAAGACCGGCAGAGATGGAGGTGATGGAAAGTGGGCTTCTTAACATCCTCTTCCCTTCAACTCGCTGCCAGATTTGAACTTCAGTCTGTGTTCATCTTCCAGATGTTGTACCGCTCAGAGAAAAGCTAAACACCTCATGGCACTGTAATGCCAGTGCTTAGATAAAATTTACTATTTAAACACATAAATCAGGAAATTTATCTGTTTTTTCCTCCCTTTAAATATCTGATAAATCAGTAAAACAAAAAAATACAGTAATTATTCTGCTTTTGCAGCTTCTTTAGGGGGTGTGGAAATAAAACCTGAATAGTGGTATTCTTTGGTAAAAATCTGAAAATGATGAGCTTTATCATTAGTGAAACATAACTGTGTCAGTTAGCCTCTTATAGCCTAAGTTAGAAAAACCTGTGTTTATTCTGAGGCATGTTCCTGTGGGGAGAAAAGCCACATATTCACTCATTGAAGCCAGCGGTGACAGAAACACACACTCATGCACGCAAACATGGACACAAGCAAGCCACCTTGACATGGACTTAATCAATTGAGGTAATGCTTTAGATGAACTGATGTGGTGGAGCCTGATGGGGATTTTATATGTGTGTGTATAAACTCAGATAATGAGCCAGCTGTTAAACTGTTACAATGACCAGACTCACACACACACACACCTACACACACACACACACACACACACACACACAGACACACAGTCTGCCAAACGTTAAGCTATAACAGAGACAATATGTGCAATAAGGCACCATTAAATAAAGAATGCAGCTTTAAAAGAGCATTGAAAGAATACCTTGTCTGTCGTATTTCAGTCCCACCATGTCATGTGTCAGACTGACGTGTGTGTCAGAGTATTTGTCTGTGATGTATGAGTGGCTGTCGGATCTATGAACTGTGGCGCCGTGTTTGTTTTCTGATAACGTCACACACTCTTTAAAGCAAGAACACTATAATAATATCAGAAATGTGTGTGTGTGTGTGTGTTTGGCCACTAGTCTTAGTTGCAACTCATTCCAGCTTGATGCCTCTGAACTTGTTGGGTGTTCTCAATGGGTGTGTGCACATTTTTTCATCTGTTTCACTGTGTGCACACCCTTGCTTATATTACGGCAGGCCGTGTGTGTGTGTGTGTGTGTGTGTGCACGGTACATGTACATTCTCAGTATGTGGCTCTGTGCCCACAGCTGCTCGATGCTGGAAAATCTGGGGTTATTTCTCCGCCTGCAGGTCTGCATCTAGTTAGTCGAGTGCAGAGCGTCGAAGTGAACATCAACCTCAAACCAAATAACAACAACACCAGCCACCAAGCCACCACAAGCCCTCTGTCTCCAGCCACACACACTTCACACACTCCTTTAAAATGTCAGCTTGATCAAAGACAGACATTTAAAAAAAGAGTGGGTGAGTTTTTAAGGGTGAGGAATGGCACTGGTGGGGTGCATATGCAACCCTGTCTCCTAGACATTATGTTTATATACCAGTAATTTGATTTGATTTATTTGGAGGACTTGTTGACCTTTCCCTAACCTTAACCAAAGCACTTTTGTTACCTAAAAGTAACCACTCCCTGGATTCATGATGCGAAACCTGGTCTCTACCAAACTCTTGAGCGTTTACGCTACCTCTGTAAGAGTCCCACGTTAAAAAAAGATATAGCGCTTCATTCAATGGAAAAACATTGCCAATGAACACAGTCCAGCCAGTAAACACGTTTCCCATCTAAACATAAGTGGAAAAACAAATAATAGCAGTATATAAACATAATTTCTAAGAGACAGGGTTAGCATACGTGTCCGTTGAGTCAGCCTAGCTCCATGACGGCGTAGGAAACAAGGTTGTAGAACACACACACACACACTCTCTCTCTCTCTCAAAAAAAAAATCTTGTGAGCCATCGAACAAGTATTCTGATATCACTTCCTTACCTAAATAAAGTTTAATTTGCTTATTAAGCAGCAGCGCACGCCAAGTTGCAATTATCACTACATGGTGGAGCCGTAACTCTGGAATACCCCTGCTCTTATTTTCCAGGCTCATTGCTGGCAAACGGCGCATCCAAAACAGGCTCATCAGTGAGTCATGAGCAAGGGAAGACTCCCATCACCCCCAGCCAGCAAGCAGTCACAAAAATCACCAAGAGGGGAAGGACAGACTCAGATCCTGGATTGTTTATACTGTTAATTATGGATGCAGTTTTATTTGAATCTGTTGTAGATGGTCTAATAATGAACAAGGCTGTGCAATTATCTCACATACACACTCTCTCCTGACCGAAGTTGCATGAAATACTTCACTGGGTGTCGTCATCGCGGGCCAGCCCTAATCCCCAAATGTCTGCCGTCACGAAGTTGACCACTGACCTGGGCGATGGCGTGTGTGTCGGTGCCAGGTGTCCTGTTGTCATGCAACAGGCATAATGGCTCCAGGTCACTGTGTGTGTGTTTGCGAGTATGTGTATGAGGGGTGAATCATATTCACTTTTCCCAGGGTGCTTTCCAGTGTCTCCAGCTGCTCCTCACCCTTGTGTCTCTCACAACACCCTCACCTCACCTCACCTCTCCTCCCTCCTGCCTGCAGTGACTCACTGTGGTATGTTAGCGCTCACACCCGCCGACCTGGGCTGGAGGGCGGGACTGGATGGGTAGTGGTGACGGGGTACGGTGTGGGGGTCAGTGGGTGGGTAGTGGGAGTTTCCTCTTAAATTCCGGATGGCTTCACATGGATAAGTGTGTGTGTTTAGCGACCTCTGGAAGGCGTTTGCTAGGTGTGGACGTTATGACTGGATGCAGCTGTAATGACAGTTTTAGTCCACACTGCATGTAGACACTATCACACACACAGACAAACAGCTGCTGGAACACTTAGCGGTGAAGCCATATTTGCAGAAATCACAGTGACAAGCGGTATTAACCCTAAATGTCAGCATCAATTTTGCTAAGAGAGGTGCAGCACGTAATGTGGCCCAGGCCAGCATTTGGCTTGGCTGGAACCCACAGGGAAGGAAACCCTACTCTGCCTTTTAAATGCACTACTTTTAATCATGTTGTGAGATTCAATTTATTATGCATTTTAGGATGCTTCGTTCCACTGCTGAGAGTCGGTGTGTTTTACTTTTAATGCACATGATTTGTCAGGGTTAATGTGTCTGTGCTGTCTCTGATTGTAGGAATAACTCACCTTTATGAGCCATGTCTTGTGATACAGTTGTCATCTGGTTTGATTTACATGTCCCACACATGTCAGCGTGGTCTGTTGATTCAGAACATGTTTTCGCTAAAGCAGCTAGATTTTTCAAAAAATTAAATTACAAAATATGTCACTTGACAGTGTTTTCTGACCTTTTGTGCCTTCTAAAACCGATACAAATCACACAAGACAACACTGTGGTTAAGGTTTGGTTAGGTATAGGGAAACTAATTTTAGGGGATCTTCGTCATCGTGGTTATAATAATAAACACGAGGTTATGGTTATGAATCACAATGTCAATCAATCAATGTATAGACGGTTTGCAATTCAAAGTGCCTTATAGATGACTGACAAGCTGATAGCAGTACAAATGTAAATGCTAAAACAATTTGAGACTAATGCACACACAAAATAAAAATGATCAAACCAATAAAATACATTAAAAATAGATTTGAAATAAATAATAAAACATTCGAATGAGGAGCCAGGCTAAGGTAGGTTTTAAGTTTGTCTTTCAGCTGCTCTCAGATCCTCGGGCAGACTAACAAACCTTTAACAACTTTGTCCGGCTCTTTGGAACAACCAAAAGTCTCAAGAAATCCCCCCCACAATGTTGCCTAGCGTTAAACACATGTAAATGACATTTTCAAATGCATTCATATTAGTGTGGATATCAGCCTCAGGTTGGTATCATAGTGACTCAATTAACACTTACAAAATACCACTTAGCACGATCAAACTAGCTTCGGGGCTACGACACACGCTGCTGAAATGAGTCCTATAAACTCTGGCGGATGACACAATAACGTGTGTGACTGTGTGTATGAATATGGAGGAATGGGGACTGTCAGTATTGCTTTTGTTAACAAACAGCCAGGGGTGACACACACATGCACTGACTGAGGGGAGAAACTATCATCACAGTCAGGGGCACACTGACTCTCCACAGCAGGGGTGCTAAAGAAATCTCCTAATCAAACTGGACTGGAGATAAAATACAGCACTGAACATTTTACCATTTATTTCATACAGAAACATTCACTTGCAGGTTCATATCAACCCACACGTTCATTTTCCCCACACTTGTTGAGTTGTTTCTTTGTTGTACCTTTTTCAGAGTTACAGCAGGTGTATATTTAGACTGATTTAAATTCAATCAATCAAATCTTTATTCATCAAACAATTTTCTCACAAGAAATGCAGCCCAGTGTGGTTTACTGTACAATGAACAAAAACAGATAAATTAACTTCATAATTAACTACAGGTGAACGCATAACAGAGAGAACCTGAAAGCAGGTACATTAAAAGCAGATTTACATAAGAAGAAAACAAAAACAAACAATGCACCTCATTTAAACAAGCTCACAATCAATTCACAATGAGAGAAAAATCCAAAAAATATAGATATTAACTTGTATTTTGCTAGTTTTTCCTTCCTTAGCGTTCTGTGTGATCAAGTTTATTAAATTCAGACATAGTTTAATATTTGCGATAGAAGTAGGAGTACCGTTAGAACAGAAATATCACATATTGTTCAAATAAAGTTGACATATTTTAGATTAAAGAAGTGCTCTGCTTCCATCATTCTGACGTTTAACTTTCTCTCTACACCTCAAGTGGGAATGTGTCCCACTGTGGAGGTGGGCATCAGCTGCTTGTGATCACCTTGCGCCTACAGTTTAGTAAAAATCGAACTAGTCTTACAATACTATAGCTTTAAGGACTAACAGCGTTTGAAGAAAACCTTTTTTTTTAAACGGCTGCCTGATAAAAATCATCCTCTATGTATCAGAGCTAATTAGATAATTTCTCTGTCTATGTGCATTTCCCCTTCCCTTAACCTGTTCCCCAACCTAAGGGAAACACTATTCGAGAGTAGAACGCACTCGAACAGTCACGGTAACAGGTCATGTGTTGGTATTTGTGTTCTTCTAATGTGAGTATGTGGAACAGTATCATATCCTAACAGAGTGAGTGGCCGTTCAAAATGTGAAATGCTAAAACAATATTTTTTGGGGAATCAGTGCGCTGGAGCAGAGGAAAGAAAAGGTGCGTTTCATTCTTGTAGCGTGGACTAGCTGAACTGCGGAGAGATGGCCTGCCACAGTGGACTGACAGCGTGCAACAAACATTTGCTTGCAGCATGTCGCCTTTCTGGTTGACGTGTTCTTTAGAGGCCAAGGTCGGAAAAAGCCACGCGTATGTGTGTTGGTTGTTTTTGTGTCAGCGGCGACAAGGCTGCATTGGGGAAACTGGTACATTAATGACATGTGACAAGGGTGTACAGAGTTCACCCAGTCTCAAACTTTCTCTCCTTTTTTCCTCCCTTTTTCACATCATTTTTTCTTTGTCTGAGCTTAGGTGACAGCAGTTGTGTGGAAGGAAAACCCTCTGGTGTTGTTTCTCCATGTCACTGTGAAGCACTGTCATCCATGCTCAACAGTCACCAGCCGCGATTCCTTTAACATACTTTTGGTTAGCAGGGATTTTGCACAAAACTCCAGCAATGTGACTCTAATGATCGGCTGGTGCCGCAGATTGTAAAGCGAGTTATGCGGCTCTTGCTCTGATTTGAAATGAGCTAATTAGCTGTATGCTCTAAGCAGAGGAATCTAAGAAAGGGGGCAGGAGGGGTGTGTGTGTGTGTGTGTGTGTGTGTGTGTGTGTGTGTGTAGAAGAGCTGAGTGGGTGAAAATCAGGAAAAAGTAAGAGAATGTGAACCGAACAGAGGGGGAAGAGGGTCAAACAGAGGACCGTGTTTGTAGGTATCTTAGTGGAGAGAAAGAGCATGATAATTAGCCCGTTAATCATCTGGTTTGAATCACCGACGGAGCTCCAAAAGCCTTCAGGTTCAGGTGTATGTGTGTGTGTGTGTATCCAGGTATGCTGCGTACCTCTGCACAGTTGGTGACCCCATAAAGTCCTGCCTGCAGGAGACCAGTTCTCCACAGCCATAACTCAGCGTCTCAACCAACCTTCACAAAGATCCTGACAGAGGGTTGATCTACAGCACAACAGCAGACAGGAGATTCATGCCCGTCCATATTCTACAAAGCAACGACCCACAAACTCCATAAAACATCTCGCTGCTAAACACTGTCACTGGCGAGTTTTGAGTTCAGTGTCACTTCAGCAGCAGCAGCAGCAGCAGTGGAGGTTTCATCTTACAGCATACAGTCAAAGGTGTTCCGATATCAAGTTTCAGGCACTTTTTCACAATCAGCATCATAATTATCAGAACTACAAGTCTGTCCCTCTTTGTTTACACATTTTGAGCTCCTCTTAACTAACAGTCGTAACAGTATGTTCAGATATGTGACAACGTTTTTTACATTGCTAATTAACCCATTTGAATAAACTGGAAACACTTTAAATTATTAAATGCATACTGAATATGATGATATGATGATTTAATTAAATTTGTTTTGGGAGAATCCTGCTGTCTCTGGTTTCCACCCTCAGATTCTGCTTGAACCCTCTCTTCCAGCATATAAAAAACATGCAATGAGTGAGGGAACCACTGTAGGAGGAATATTGTGTTGTCAGGTTCACACAGAGGAGACTGACTGACACTGATCAGAGTCTTTATATATACATTCATGAAGTAGACAGATCCCAACTGATTGACTCTGTCAGTGTTGGCCTCGCAGTTTCAGGGCTGATATAAAACAGTAGCTGACGTGTTGAGACTTTTTCAAACTACGAAATGCTGATTTTCATACATTTGGTGAAGAAATGTCAACATTAACACCAGCACTGATGTGTTTCATCACAGTACAGTCTTATCATTTAGTTTACAGCTCAAAAAAAATATGTATAAGTGCGCAGTACCTCTTTAAAGAACTTTGTAAATTTCCCAATAAAAACTGTGTGGCTACTTGTCATGATCATGAAGAAATGAGGGATTATTTAGGAAAGTAAGTAATTCCTGAGTTATTACTAGTTTTATTTCAGTCACTGGTTCAGAGATAAGCAACAATGACTCTTGACGAAAGTGTTCAGTATGGTGATTCACAGATATTTAGGAAGTAATCTAATGATTCTCAAATGGTTCTCTACTAAGTCATCACTATCTGCTACACAGTATTGTCCTCAATTCTGAATTATTCAGCTCTAAGTATAACGTTGCACTTGAACATATTGCAAAAAACACAGCTGATGAGAATGAAGTACTCTGTATTATGAGTTCAGAAGCTAAACGGTGCTACAACAACTGCAGTCACCCAGCAGCATCTGTGTCAGCGTCCTCAGAAGGAGGTGAGCTATTTCAGTATCCATCATTCACCCCCACATGCTCCACCTCCCCGCCCAGTCAGTAACAGTAGCTCTAGTATTAGCAGCTGTACTGTTCTGACCAACATGCACTTCTGTCTTTCACATCTGGAGCTGCTTCAGGATGTGCACTGAGGTTGACTGGTGTTGGTGTGCTTATATGTGTGTGTGTGCTCCCTCACCTTGCTGTGGGCAAGACATTACAGTGAGGGTTGAAAGGGCCCGCTGTGAGGTCACACACCCACACACTCTCACAGCTCCTCCTTCAGGCATGCTGAGGCATGTTGAGGCCGGCAGCAACGTTTCGCTGTTTTGGCGGATGTGAGAAAATGGGAGGATCAGTCTCGGAGAGGCATCGCAAAGACTTGACGTAGGTCTTTGAGGGGAGGAAGGCACTGACACAGGTATGAAGGGAGGAAGAGTTTTATGACAGCGGTCTTGGGGGAGACTTGGAGAGTTTGTTTAAAATGGAGGGCCTGTTGTTTATTTAATCCCAGTGGGAACATATGTGGTTAGAGCATGACACACAAACAAGTTGAGAATAAACCAAGCTTATTATTGTTATGAATCTCTCAGCTGTCCCACGTGCTCTTTCTAAACTGAATTTCTCTCCAGCCGGGTTGAACATACAAAGGCTTCAGCGTGGAATGTTGGATCAGTTTGCCGTAACTCCAGGCTAGCAGCATTTAGCTTTTCCAAAAAAGGAGCCTGCGAGCTTCTTCAGGCCGTCAACTCCAGTCCGCCGCTACTCTCACACGCCAAACTCCTGTCACTGCAACACAGATCCGACGCACCCTTTTGATCACGGCGGCGCACTTGAGCCATCAGCTGCTACACTGTTCATACAGCATCCACCTGTAGGCTCGGAGTCCACATTCCTCACTCCCCGCTGTGCTGAGCTTCACATCTCGTTATGGGGAGTGACAAGGTAGTTATACATTCACATAATATATTCCATGTGAGTTGGCTGACTTATCTATATATAATCTATATATTGACAGAGACACTGTGATATATGGGGAACATGAATATATGCAATAAACTGGATTACGATGATAAAACAAATGACACCCCTCCCCTCCCCAAGGAGGGAAAGGGCAATGGAGCCAAAGAAATTCATACTGTGGACTGTAGAAGAAGAGAAGACAGATTTTGTGTAATTAAATGTTATCTCCATGTGTATGATTCATCGCGTCTCATCCCTCTCTTTCACAGCTGCCTTCGAGTGTGGTCCAATCGAAATGGGTATAAACACATTAGCTTTCAGACAAAACTTTGCACAAACCTAGCATACCTCAGCCTTTTGCACCAAGAAATTCAAGGTAACAGCAAGCCTCTTTTTTGTTTAATCAGTCCAGATCTTTTCAAATGCAGCTCAGTCCGCTCCTCCTCTCTCTCCTCTCTAGATCTGTTTTCCCCATCACCCCGTGTCCTGTACGACTCTGACAAGGATATTATTAATGCGATAAAGACTTTTCGCTTCCTCCCCCTCTGGCCTGTAATAAAAAACTCTGTGTAAACACAACAGAGTGGTCCAGATCAGACACTCTGCAGATCCCTGTCTTGTTCCCTGATTAACATCTCTGGCTCGTGCTGTGTGGTGGAAACCTAAGGCCCAGCAGTGTTTTATTCATCGCAAAGAAATGTATGGATGAGTGAATAGCACAAAGGCTCTTTGGAGTGGATTTCTGAAAAATGCACACACGCAAGAACACACGCACACCTGAGGACACTGGCATAGAAAAATGAATTAACGCCAGATAAACAAGACAATGAACCACACATGCCCTCAAATACACACACGATCACCTTTTGTGGGTCTGAGGACCATCTGTGACAACAGCAGAGGTCTTCTGTGTATAAACTGCAGACAGACATGTGTGATGCTTTTCCAGTGAGACATACCTTCACAGTCTGGATCAAAGCTCGTCTATTCGCTTCTTTGGGTTAGAGAAAGTCAACAGACCTGAAAATAATGTTTAAAATGATTGTGGTTTATTTTCCATTTTTCTATTCCGTATTCAGCATTTTGCCAGGATTCTCTTCCTGCAGCTGGCAAAATGATGTCTTCACAGCTCAGTCCCTCAAACATGTGATGTAGCAGATCTTTGCTATGAAGGCCCGACATTCCTAACTGACACTGTTCCCACAACTTTGCCCCCCAAGAAAACAAGCGTCATATGCTTTCTGCCCTTCTAAGGACAACTTCAAAAAATAAATATGAATTTTATGGGACAAAGGCAACAGAAGTTCATTCGTCCTATCTGAACGTTACAGGGGGAAATGTTGGGTCATGTCAGAGACAATATAATAATTTCTTAACATAAAATAACATGTCTGATGGTCAACAGCTACAGGAGGAACTGGAATCGAACTGCCATCGAACTGATGCTGTACATCGGTTTGATTTCTCATCTTATGTAACGGGACATCACTTAACGGAAGCATTAAGTTTTAACAAATAAGACGCATAACTATCCAATACCACAAGAATGCAGCTTTTGAATGAGTGGTTCAGGCATAAATAACTCAAATGTGTAACTTTAGAAATATATTCCTGTGCAGGCAAAACAATGAAAATAAACAATGTTCCTGTTGAAAGGTTTTTAAGGCTTTGCTAGGTTGTTAATCTAAAGTAACAATTAAGTTGTTTCCCCCTAAAATCAAACCGTATCACAGAGTTCTGCTTATGCTGAAAATAATACTTTTTGCTTCTCAGAATCATCATTAGTCGTTTCCTGACTTTATTGTAAAGGCAGCTGTTCTTGAGTGTGTATGTGTGTGTGTTGCAGTGGCAGCAGATGATCGCTTTGTGTAACGATACCCCAGTGGACCTCAATACATGTGCACACATATACACACCCTGTCTCTCACACACGCACACTCCCATGCATATTCTTTCCACACTATGTGACTGTCCAAGTGGTAGGAGGTGCCAATAGCCTTAAAACCACGGGAAAATTGCATTTCAGATTCATAAATTCAATCGTAATATGAATAACAGCCGAATGGAGGCAGGGAATGGGCCGTTTTCCCAACGAAGGCAAAAACCAAACTAAATGTAAAGATAATGACTTTTTCCACAGTCTAACTGCGCTTCAAATTGCATCTCAACTTACCAGAAAAATAGGCAGTTAAAATAAAGTTGCACTTGAACCTTACATGGTCATTTCATTTTTAATGGGTTACTCCCAAGAGTGTCTTCAAATTATTCAGCGGTCAGTAAATGTGAGTGGTGAGGAAATGTACACAGAGCACAGAGTGTTTGTGGCCAGCTTATTACCCTCAGTTTAGAGTCTGAACAGTGACTTTGCATTTGCAACGTCTGTTCCCCATTCTTGTCTGAAAAAGTGCACATGAGTGTGCATTTTCTCGCGCATGCACACACACACACACACACAGACATGGACAACGTTTGAGACATGCAGTAAGTTACTTGGTAATCGTGGTTGTTCTCATAACATCGCTGGTATTTTTCTGTGGTTCTAAATCTGGGTCCATGTTTGTTGATGCAGAGGGTGGAATTGGAGTGTGTGTGTGTGTGTGTGTGATGAATGGCACTCATCATAGGCCGCCTCTAGTCATCCCTAGTCATACCGGCTGTATTTATTTGAACAAACTAATGCTTTGATTTACTGGAACGTTTATGGATAGTATTCCTTTCCTATGTCTCTCTCTTGCTCCCTGCTCACTGTGTCTCCATGCCTCTGTCCCTCTCTCTCTCAGCTCCCTGCTTTAATCCTTTAACTTTACTACTTTTGTATGTCTGTACACTAGCAACTTTTAATGCATTTTGGATGTTATGGCATAATCATTAGCTCACCAGCTCACACAGCTCTCGCCTTCACTCGGTCCCTCCTACTGGATCCAAAAAGCACAACCAACAGACTGCCAAGCAAACAGCACCCGTCATTTCAGTAAATGCCCAAAATTGTTGCATCAAAGCCCCTTTAGCAGCTGCAGGAATTCTGACTCTGACTCTGACTCTGTGTGATAGTGTGATATGCTAGTATGACCCAAATTCTTCAGAGGTCAGGGTGGATGGATGGAACAACAAAATGTGTGATTTTAATTTGGGAGAGCACTGTTTCTGATTCCTACTGACAGTAAACGTTGATTTGTTTAACCATGACCACAGATATAACCTTAACAAAGTCATTTGGGGGCCTAAACCTAACCAAACCTTAACCATGGCTGCGTAAGATCATAAAACGGTTTTATTTTAGTTGGAACAATTTTGGGGGTGCTCACAAATCATGTTTGTCCCACTGAAAGGGGCTTCACATCAGAAAAAACTCATATGTGTCATTCTGGGGGGTAATTATAAGCAATGTTTTTTTTTGTCTGTGTTTAATTTTGGGGATTTATTATTTTTTAATCCACGTGAACAAGGCTACGCATTACCAATCTTCATCAATGGCTGCACATTGTTTACACTGACAAGCACCATGAAACAATAATGACATTATTTCAACTGAAAATAAAATAATCTTCTGTTTGCGTTCTTGTAAGTGAATATATGCATTCCCTCAGCCCCTCGATAGCCACACACACAAACACATACAGGGCTCCCATAAATTCATAGACCAGTCCACATATCTAATCCCGGGCCTTTAGTCAGACAAAGGACTCTGTTCTCTCTATGGTCACCATGCTAATCTGCCTTCCAAACTACAAAGGCACTTCAGCAGACTGCTCCCTGCTTCTACAGGGATTATCATTCACTTACTGAACCAGCTCTTATGAGTTTGGAAGAACAGTCAGAGAGAGAGAGAGAGAGAGAGAGAGAGATGTACTTGCATACAGTGTAGGGGAGCAACCCACTTGAGTTTAGTTTCTTTCCACTGAGCTAAAGGCGTGATTGAAATGTTAATATAGGAGAGCTGCAGTCCCAATTTCTCCACTCAGATACATTTCTCCATCTGTGGAGAGAGAGAAAGAGAGAGAATGGGATTGTATTAGAAAGAATGAGTGAGAAAGAGCAGCAAAGAAAGAACAAGCGTAAAAAAAAAAGGAAACAGTGAGACAGAGACGCTGGAATGTGGGAGCAGCCAGTAAAAGCGCCCCATGTAATCGCCAGCGTAATCCTTGTAAAATAACCCAGCAAAGGTGGTGTGTGCATGTATGCGTGTGTGTGTGTGTGTTTTCTGTGCCTAATTACAGTTTAAGAAATAAGAGACTCTATATCACCTTCCACTTAGTTATTTATCACGCCAGTTTGATTCTTAATATTTCATTTGAAGTTCTTCTCTGTTGGTTATTTGAGTTGATTAGCAGGCCGTTCTGATGTGTACTTGTAATGCTTTGTGCTATGTGACTTTGCAACTCTGCCCCTCAACTCACCCACATTGCTCCCCCACGTCTCTTTCTTCAACTGTTGGATTTCATTTAGGCCATGCCTTCATTCTCCTAAAAAGCATGCCATAACTGATCATTTACATGGTGTTACTGTGCCTCTCTGCTACGGCAGGAGGACAGTCAAAAGTGCAACATTAACAGGATGAGCTTAACCTCCGTACACCTCAGTGGATAAATACTCCAGTCTTGCTCGAGGAACAGGCCTTACATGAGATGTACAGCGTTGCATAAACATCAAATTTTTAACCTTGTTCATTGTTCCTCTTGCTCCCCCTCAGGCTTATTGACCTTTACACAGAGCTGCGCCAGCATCGCAGTACATTCATAAACTTCTATACGCACACACACACACACACACACACACACACACACACACACACACACACACACTCGTACATCACGCAGACCACACTAACACAGATCTCCCACTCTCACATGAACACAAACAAACATTCTGATTGGGTCATTAATCATGCATACACACACATACACCACGCCCCCTTGGTTTTTAGCAAATTAATTAGGCTAAATAGGCTCTTAGCTTTAATGAATAGAGCTATAGAAAAGAAGTAGTGGCAGCAGGAGAGAACTGAGAGGGATGAGCAGCCTGAGAAAAATGAGCAGACTGGTTATCGCTCGCACTGGCTGGACCTCGGAGGTTAACGACCTTTACTGGCAGACGAGCACACGCTGTGGCTCGAATATTTCTCTGATAATTCAGCAAATATTACTCTTTCTCTTGGGAAAAGTCTCATTTGAATAAACACTGCTGGGAAAGCTCTGTTGCAGCAAATAGGAATATAAATCTTTTACAACAGTTCTCCTACAATGACAATTCTGACAGTTCCACAAAACAAAATCATAAATGTGCCATTTAAATTCAATTGGGAATTTGCATTGTTATTGTCCAATTTTCACTCCCTTTCTTTACAGGCTAAATTAAAATGTATTGTAATCATTATTATTTATAATGGGAAGAATTATTTATTGAACCTTTCTTACCAAGATTATAAGGTGCAGGCAGCACAGCTGTGGGAAAAGACGAAATCTGGGAGTGAAGACATTTATTGAGAGAAAAATCAAGATGTTGAAAGACTAAAGTCGTAGTGAAGTAGTTGTATTTCAAGTCATAATTCTACAAGAAAAAAGTGATGTTATGAGAAGAAACATTATGACTTTCTTTTTGTTCTTTAGGCTCTAAAGTCACCAGTATGCTTCAAGAAAAGTCATCGAATTCAGATCATCGAATTGGACAGTTTTTGTAACTCTCCAAAGCTGACAATTCGACTCCGACTCCCACTTCACGCAGCGATTGGCCAGGTGCAAAAAAAAAAAAAAAGGCAGAATTTGAACTTCTCCCACGAGCTCAGTTTTTTCATTCTGTACACAACTACTTCCATCGCTTTACTGAGTGCAACACCATGAATGCATTCTGGGCGTGACTGTCCAGAGGGCTGTGCCATTATCCCCATTTGTACAATCATGTCTCGCCCCTCTCTGTGACGGAAGGTTTTTCATCTTGGGCAGCCATTCGGAACAACTATAAACACTTCTAACTGTAGATGTGGTCGGACGTCATGTGAGCTCGTACCAAGCAAACGCCAGCCCTATAATGCCAATGTACAGTATTTTGTCTCACATTTCCATTTGAGTTGCTGGCACTGTGGGTAGTGCAGGCATTGCAGATGGTATGATGAGTGATTTTTGATGCTACATTGGGAAGCTCTTTTTTTGGACACCTCACATCAGGAGTAATGGCAAATTCCAAATGTGTGGAAAATCCCTGAGAAATGTGGATTTGCTTCTGTGGACAAAGTGTGCTGGCTGACTGCATCTTCCTTCTGAAGTATTCCTTTTGCTTCTGCCATTGGCCCGTTCTGTCACTGAACAGTTTGTAACCTCTTTGTCTCAGACGCTTATTCACTTCGGAGGGCACTGATTACTGCCCCACTGATCCATTGTGGACGCCCTACACCACAGTGACGTAGGTAGCTGTAATATCACACACACTCCCACTCCCACTCCCACACACACACACACGTACACACACAGAGACAGACTCAAAAAAAGATACAGCCCAGTCACCACTGTGTATTCTCCTTCGTCGGCTTCCTCTCATCCATCTGACATCACAGGTCAGCGGCTGTGTCTTGCATGCAGAGAAGAATCACGCAAAGATTCTGAATCCATTAATGTTCAGGGATATTAAGTCCCTTTCCAGTGCATGTATCACCTAATCCATGTGTAATTCATCCCTGATGAATACAAGCTCCTGATCAAATATCTTCTCAAAGTTCATTTGGTTTTACTTTGCGTTTTTGGCTTCCTCCCTCACTGATACATTTTGTTTCTTGCTCCATAATTCAAATTTCCTGGAAAGAAAAGGCCCTAATATTCAGTCTTTTAAAAGCTGAGTACTTGGCTCTGAATGTCAATGTGTGTGTGTGTGTGAGAGTGCTCGTATGCAGAGGTTAGTTCTTATGTGCAGATGCATGAATTTCATTTGTCTGAGAGTGCAGAAGCATCTGACAGGACCTGTGTGTGTGTGTGTGTGTGTGCATGATGTCAGGCTGATATGTGGTTTACATTAGTTCTGTTTGATGTCTCCATCAGAGGCCTCTCTCCTCCTACTTCAACACTACTGTTTGATCTGCACCAATCTGGTCCTGATCACTCTGCCTTTGTTTACTTTCAAAGACACTTTTCATTTCTCCTTGCTTCTCTAACCCCTGCTCACCCACTCTCCCTGTCACTCTGTGTGTGTGTGTGTGTGTGTGCAGGTTTCAATGGCTTTTGTTCTTTGAGCAGATGTGTGTCAGAATAAAATGCAGAAAAGTCAAGGGTGTTTTACATCTGTATGGCTGTCCTGTGCTCCCCCCCCCCCAGGAATTTCCTTTTTTATTAAATTTGAGCAAAAACATAACTTGTGTTCTGGACGTTTTCGTGAGGTCTTGATTAGAGATTATGATTTGAAGACAAACACTCGCTTGAGTTTGAGTCCAAGTGTGGATACGTGCTTAAATCCCATGTTTAATCAAACGTTAGGAGGGTCGCTATGAGTCCATGAGTCTCACTCCCAGTGCTTGCGATCAAGTCCAAAGAGGATGGACAAAGACAAAAGTCTGTGCTAATGTCGGTCCGTGCCCAGCTTTGAGTTCAAGTGCGTTTATACATGGATTCCTTATTGTCTTTACCACAGTTCTTTTTTTTAAATATATGTCTGCTTTATTTATTAATTGTTATTAGATAAATGCACCTCTGTCACTTGAGACTGTCACCTGTGATCTGGACATAATTCTGTGCAGGTGTACCTTTTAATCTGTTTAAATATTAAAATAAAACTTTTTGTCCACTAGTAGAGCTACTGAGCAATGTTTTTATGAGTGAGTCCTTGTTATCGTGCACGAGGACGCACATGCACGGGCAAAGCCCTCGCCAGCAATGATAGCGAAGAAGAAGACTGCAAGGCAGTAAATATGGATGCAAACAACACAAAATAAAAAGATTTTCAAAAAATCAGCATTGTTTTATGAGAAAGGAGTCAAAGGTCAAAGATCAGGGAGTCATACATTTTTCACACAATGAGAATGCAAACAAAACTTTTATTACACTATGTGACACAGCAAAATTCATTTGTGCATCTGTGTGAATGTGGAGTGAGGGCAGGATTATTCTGTATATGGTAATATAATGCTAATATAATAAGTTCCTCTCCATTTCTCCTGTTCCCTCAAAGGTTGGCACTGTTTGATTATGTTCTAAAGATCACCAAAGTTGAACTCTTAACTTATGCAAAAGTAGCATGTGAATTTACTTTTTCTCTGCAAGAAATGCCACAGACACTGACAGGGATTACTTCTCCCATCAGGCCTCTGAACACCTGCAGATCCCCCACAAAGACCTATCACGGATGGATATGGTCGATATTCCCATATTTACTTTGCTTTTTTGAAGGACACCTCTTTATCTTCCTTAAACCTCCATGCTCATCTCCCCATCTACACCTCCTTCTTAGAGTTTCATGTGAGGGTTACATGTCTAAGACCCATTAATACTGAAAGCTGTTGACATATACTGAAATTCCTCTACCTGAGACAGATGCTCCTAATAATTTATCTTTCAGTAACGCCTTTCTAATTGCATTCAGTTCTGCTGGATGCTCGATGTCTCAAGTCGACAGACACATAGCCTACGGACAGAAAGATATTACAAAGAGTGGGAATTAATGGTGCAACAGAGGGAAAAGATATAAAGTGGATGAGAGAATAAAGATGACCTGCAGAGAAAAAGCCAAGAGAGTGCGTGACTGAGTACACTGTGTCACACTGACAGTGTTTATGTAGTCATAATAATGCAGGCACGTTCAGGGGCTCATACATGAAGTGGGCCGATGACATGAACATGTACACATTACCGACTCTTCTCCGTTTGCTCCTCATTACATGTGCCGGCACCATGGCAACATAAAGATTAATTGTTTACCAGGGTGGACGGCTTCTGTCATGACCTCAGGCTTGGGTCAGTGATGAATCTGTTGCCACGGTGATGCATGTGTGCGAGCACACGCCGCGTTTCAATTTAACTAACTTTTCCGACTATTCAAATTGTTGGATGCTTGTGTAATGAAAATATTCATTCACATTCCTTAAAGTCAATTTCTTTCCACGTGTGGCAGTATCTATGTGGCACAAGTTATGCAATCAGTGCGTAATTAAATTATTCTTCTGAGTCAGATTTTACACTCTAAGATGTTTAAATCATCACTGTCAATCATCTTACCACATTTCTGTAATGAAAACCACACAGTGGAAGACTGAGTGCTGATTAGATTGGATATAATTAGGTCATAGGAGTTTGAGATAATGAAAGTTAATGTTGCTCCGCTGTTGTCTCGTGTGTTCAGGGTCCTGCGGGACTGAAACAGGCTGGTTTAACTTTAATAGAGTGAACAGAAAACTCCACAAACAGGGACCATAAACACAACAACAACAAAAGCCTATTGTCTCTGTGAGTGGAGGAATGGATGGATGACAGTATGGATGAATGAATGGTCTGTTTTCTGCTCCCGTAGTGTGCTGATGCATATATTTTTTAATCCAGAAAGGCCGAGGTTTAAGGTAAGATTTGATAATATATAAAATGTAGTCTTTGCCGTTATCAGCTGCAGATGTTTCAGACTCCCTTCACGACTGTTGCTAAGTAACTTCAGATTAAATGCCAGCAGGCTTTTAGTATGTTGATGGTGACAGTATTGTGAGGACATATGTCGATTGATACATACATGGATCACTTATTAGACCTCATGAAAGGCCACCACAAGTGATAACACACAAAATACACACATTTAATTGACTGCTATCAAGATGGCAGTTTCACTAGCTCTGAGGTAAATGGTGAACTTTGGTTATCTATAGGAGTACCTTTCAATATTTTCATTTCAATATATTAAAGCTAATTAAAGAAAATGTTTAACCCTGATTAAAATCATGTAAGCTACTAAACTCCTGTATCTCTTTAGTTACTCACTGCAGGATCAAAGTATCTCCCTAGAAACCCAGAGTGAGTTCTGACAAAATAAAGCTTCACAATTTCCACAGCTATCTTTAGCAAAAAACACAGTGAATTAAAAAAACAAAACATGTCTAACTTCCCACCTCTTCTCAGGTCCACTACACTGAACCAGTTAGAGCAGAGACTCTGCATGGATTCTCAAGTATTTCAGAAAGCATCTTTTATCTTCACTAATTTACAATTGAGGAAATGGTCATAATAGCAGCGTTTGCTCTAATGTTGAGACACTGATTGACCATCTATTGTTGACTGTCACCTGTAGCTTTTACTTCTGTCTGGCTCTACTCAGCCATTATTAACAAACCATTATTTTATAATTAACCATTATTTCAGAGGCAGCGAGACAGAGCTCTCCGACTGGCTGTTCAGCCAACTAAGTCATTTTTTTGAGTACGCATTCAGAGACAGAGGAAAGTCCTCTAGCGGCTGTAGTAATGATGACGAGCGCGACATGTTGGCAGGAGGTCGGGGTGGATGGTTAGATCAACAACATAACGAACCCTGACGCTGTTCAATCCCCATTTCCAAACAATAGTCAAGTTGTTGTCTTGTGATCACAACCACAATTGTTTTTTAACCATAACCAAGTGTTTATTATTGTCACCATGACGACAAAGATGACAAATCAAGTCGTTTTATTTTGCCTACAGCCTAACCAAACATTGACTACAGCGTTGTCACATCGTAAAATGGATTTGGAAGGAACAAGGATGTCGCCCATCAGTGTTGGACTTTGTAGTCCAAGCAAGTCCAAGTCTTTATTAATCTCATCCGCTTTAGCCTTTGTTGGGAGTGGTTGACTAAGGTTGCCTCACTTTGTCATCATACTCATAAAAAATGATCTTGTTTTTGAGGATGACACAGTCCAGTCTTCATAAGCCCCATCATATAAATGAAATGTCCACCCCAGATCTTTAGAAGTAAAAGGATACAATTATCCTTCACAGACGGCTGCTGTTAAGAAACTGGAAGTATAACACTGAATCATGAGAAAGAGCTGTATATTATGTGGTAGTCAACCACCCGTCGGGATCTGGCTCGCAGCGTCTGTGGGCTGTAACAGCATCACTGTGTGAACACTGTCCTGATTAGCTGCTGTATCCATCACTGAGTGTTTAGACGGGACGAACGTCTCTGCTAATGGACATGAGGTCAGTCCCCTGTGCAGGTGCTGAGGGGCTGGGAACAACAACACACACACATCCACACATTACAATTACTACACATTACTATTGCATGAATACTATTACGCAAAGTTGTAATCAGTGAAATGTTTATTTTTGTCAATATTATAAATGATCAACAGTCACTGTGCTGCCAATGCTGATGTCTTTTCCCTCTGAGTCTGTGTTGATGAAGTGTGAGTCTCTGTAGGTGTTGCCGTTGTACTTTGTCTCATCGTTAAGGCTCTCAGTTCCCCAGCCTGCAATTTCTTTTTCTTTACGTGGCTCTTCAGGCTCATCCCTCCACTTTTCATAATGTAGTCCTTCCCTCCTGGTTTGATTGATAAATCATGTCGTGGATCTGTATTTTTAAAATCTTGCAGTTTACATGCATGTTACCTCATAAGGGGTTCACTAGAATAGAAAAACAATGTCACCATTGTTTAGTACATATTTATGGATGACTTCCATTGCCATGCAAGAAAAAAAATACCATTTACTCTGCTCTTTCTGCTACCATATCGGTAAACACACCTCAATCCGTCTCAAAAGATGATTCCAGGAAGAGGAGCAATTGTGAAACGGCTAATGTAAAAGTTTTCAGACGTGACATTTATTTAACATGAAGATGTTACAGATGAGACTTTCTCAGTGTCTCTGTTTACAGCAGTAAGCTGTGTGGAATCAGCAGCAGCAGGTGGAGATCTGTGTGTCTGCAGCCTTTTTGGAGCTGATGACTCTCCAGAGCCTCAGACTGATGGCTCCACTCGCTCTCCCTGATCTGGGAATAATCATTTCTTGTGATTTGGGAATATTGTGTCATAGACATTAAACTCTGTCTTTATTAATTAATCATGGAGTCTGTAGTGGTTTTGTGTGTGTGTGTGTGTGTGTGTGTGTGTGTGTGTGTCTTTGCTATTCTGTCTGAGAGACATGGAAGTAATTTGCTCTTGATATGTGCAAGGTGTTTGTTTCTTCAAAGTTTTATTTTTGTCTGTCTCCTCCCTCTCTGTCTGTCTGTCTCTGTCTCTCCGTGTTTCTCTCTCTCTTAATTGTTTCCAGAGTGTTTGTTTGGAAATTTGTTGAGTTCTCCATCACACGCAACCAGGACCTCAGCCAAGGCATTCCCCTCTGTACACACACACACCTACACACACACACACAGAAAATACACACACTAAATCCTTCAATTCAACCCTTGTGATGTCTCCACTGTGTCACTGTGCAGTCTGTGTGTGTGTGTGTGTGTGTGTGTGTGTGTGAGTGCATGTTGCTGCATGTACCAGTCTGTTTGCATTAGGCATGTATATGAAGGGGGATATTGAAAAATCCTAAATTGGAATATATATAATTAGACAGGATTTTTGTTTACAACGCACACACACACACACACACACACACACACAGTCGCTGATGTTTGTGTTTGTGTTGTCATGACGATGCCACTTGCCCGTCGTGTCTCGGCAACAGCAGTGAGAAAGGTGAGAGCACCACCCTTCCCTTTCCTCCTCTCACACTGCTGTGCTTTGGCCATATATTTCTCTTTCTTATCCATTTCCCCCACTTTATCTTCTACCCCACTTTAGGATTATCTCAAGGGACACCTTGAAAGTCTTTCTCTCTCTCGGACACCTTGAGTGTCTTTCGCTCTCTCATCCGCCCATAACCACAGAGAGGAAAATATTAGGCTTTCTTTCATTTACGTTCCTTACCAACTGTGCACTTCCTTCCCTTCACTCATCGTATTTCACTGAGGCAACAGGTCAGTAGGTCACAGCATATACTCTCAGTGGGAACTCAATTTCCCATCAACCACTTGACGCTGAGCGGAACCTGTCCTCAAGCTGTGGTGAGATAAGCTCTGGAGTGAGAGATGAGATCTGACAGATGAGAAAAGAAGCATAAAAAGATCCTGTGGTGGTGAGAGATATAAAGTGGGATGGTGGAGAAAGAGAGGTGGAGGGCAGGGGAGGGGTGTGAGGAAGGGGGGGACTGTAAGGTGCTTTCCCATTTCTAGTCTTGAATTCATTGTTTGAAAAACATGTGGTCTGAATTTGTTTTGAGGAGAAAGAAGGACGAGATCACACAGTAGTGCTTCTCACACACACACACACTCACACACACTCACACACACACACACACACACACATTCCACTTATAGCAGTCTATGAAGTCATGTCCCGCCTCTAGTGGGGAAAACGCACCAGAAAATCCAAACCAGCGATGTGAATGAAAAAGGGCAATGTTTTATTGACTCTCTCTCTCGCTCTCGCTCTCTCTCTGTGTGTGTGTGTATGTGTGTTTGATGCTATGTGTGCAATTTTAGCACGGAAAATAGCATCATCACACACCGAACATGTTTTAACAAAGCTTGTGTCAACTCTGTTAAAAGGTTTTTAGAATCATACATCTGTGACACGTAAGTGAAGCTGAAGCAAAGTGTTTCCAATTAATCAACCAATTAGCTGTTTCCTTTAAGCCCTCTGATAGGTGGAGACATGGCTGTTTAAGAAAGCTAATTGGTTAATGGTGCTTTTCCCAGATATTTCCTCCCCCCCCCCCCCCCCCCCATCTGGTTTCAGTCGAGAAATCAACCTCAATGCCTCAACTTCTTTCCTCTTTTCTTTCTTTTCCTCTTTTATCCCTCTTTTTGCCATTATCATCATTTTGTCCTGCTTAAAGAAAAGGGAAAATCCAGAAGTTGTGGCATTCATGATGGGAAAATTGTGTATCCACTGAGGTTTCATTAAAAAACACATAAACGCACACTCCCTCCCTCTGCCATATAAATGTGCTATTTTGCCCAATTGTGCATTATTTATTACATGGGAGGAGCCTAATGTTCTTAATGTTTCTAACCAACAGACCTCAGTATGTTAGGTTAGACAACCTCACCTCCTCAACCCTTATACTGAGCACCGGCGTCCCACAAGGCTGTGTGCTGAGTCCTCTCCTATACTCCCTCTTCACCCATGACTGCACTCCTGTACATGGCTCC